>JAVYIG010001701.1:0-306540 GCA_035222895.1 Strongylocentrotus droebachiensis | reverse complement strand
TCCTTGTCTGAATTCATTTTCGCTCGTCCCGCGCGAAGCGCTGAAGCTTTCACGTTTTATTAAATTATTAGAGAAAGAAGACGATTCGTTGTATCGTGTTCTTGTCTGAATTCAGTTTCCCCCCTCCCGCGCGAAACGCGGAAGCCTTGACACTTCATTAAACTATTAGACAAAGAAGACGATCCGTTGTAATGTTCTCGATTCTTAATTCTTGTTTCGCCCCTTCCGCGCTTCGCGCGGAAGCTATGACGTTTCATTTAATTATCAGAGAAAGAAGACGATTCATTGTACCGGTCCCGACTCTTAAACCTTGTCTGAATTCAGTCCCCCCCCCCCCTCCCGCGCTAAGCGCGGAAGCTTTGACGTTTTAATACGTTATTACTCTTAATCCTTGTCTGAATTCATTTTCGCTCATCCCGCGCGAAACGCGGAAGCTTTCAAGTTTCATTAAATTATTAGAGAAAGAAGACGAATCGTTTTATGGTGTCTTTGTCTAAATTCAGTTCCCCCTTCCCACGCGAAAGCTTTGTTGTTTCATTTAATTATTACTCTTAATCCTTGTCTGAAATCATTTTCACGTTTCATTAATTATTGGAGAAAGATTAAGACGATTCGTTGTACCGTTCTCGACTCTTAATCCTAGTCTGAAATTAGTTTCCCCCCCCCCCTCCCGCGCAAAGCGCGGAAGCTTTGCCGTTTCATTAAATTATTAGAGAAAGAAGACGATTCGTTGTACCGTTCTCTTAATCTTGTCTGAATTCAATTCCCCCCACTGGGCCCCTTAACGGTATATGTGCAGTGTTACATGATGTAAGTATGGAACGCTCGTTCGCAAATCTGTGCATGCTCAGCCCGAGTGGTGGGTAGCATGTTATCTCCCGACAGTGCTTTGCACAGTAGCCTCTGGAAAGGAATTAGTGTTACTGTTAGTGGCCACTATAAGGCCCTTAGTTACTATAAAAAACATATGATCTTCCTGGCTATTTGGGAATGGGTCAGTTTGCAAGAAATAATGGAGAAACTATAGCATTTTGTTGAAAATCATGTGATATCACGAACATTTATACATTACTTGTGAAAATAAGTCATGGTTCAATTTTATTTGGGGGGGCTGGCGCCCCCCTAGCCCCCCACCAGTACGCCAGTGGGTGTAATATTGAAGCCCTAAAAAAATTGCGCTTCACAATGATCAAGAAGTGCCTCAAAAAAGTAAAAATCTTTGAGTGACCGGTTTTACCATACTCGTTTTCCCCAATAGACTGTAGTGTTATGAAAACCGTCAGGCGAACGGTTTTCAAAATTTGTAATTCCAATCATAAATATCTTGATAATCAGACAGGCGATCGGCTTGTAAAAGTCATGGGGTTCCTGACTGACCTAAAGGTTTATAATTATCATTGCATCATGAGCTAAATCCTGAATTTTGTTTCAGAATCTGAGACAAAGTTACCGGATCCCTTTAAGGAGGGACACACGAAAGGAAATTATTTATTGCTTTTCTATGCAAGATGCTTAATTCTTGTTGAGAGACTACAACACCACCATGGACAAGACTACGGATGACCTCTGAACGTTCAAATCCGCTCTGTTTCCTGGTTGGTATTGTACATTCGAAGTAGGTCCATGGTATGACACTGCAGGGGAACTCCTTCCTGGTCTAAAATCGAATTCCTGACATGATAACCGTCAGATGCGAATCGTTTCCGGGTCGCGATCCGTATAATCTGACAGCAGAGACTCCCGCAACAAGTATTGTATTGTATTGTAGTGTTGGTTGTTCATGTTTTTATTTTGTATAATATACAATATTCAGGAACACCCGTTATTTTTTACTTTTCCTACTTTCATTACGGATATCATAGACGCCCATGAGAATTCCGCCCTTCCAAGTTGCATCTGTTTAGTTCTTTACATAATAATTTCCATAAACACTGAACCTGCTTTAAATTAATCACAGCCCAGACAAAAATCGACAACAAGGCAAACAAACTAACAAAAGAAGAAGAAGAAGAAATTAAATCGAGTCCCTGTTACACCCACAAAGTAATAACGCCCACAAATGTAATAACACTTTACCCACAAATGTAATAACACCCACAAATGTAATGACGGTCAACGAACCATCGAATCGGTCCCTCCTCTGTGTGTTATATATAGGGACCATTTTGACTGATTCGTCAGTTCGTGTGACCGCCGACCAATCATTTATTTGTGACGTGTTGTATCCACATATGTAATAATGTAATTTATTTTTAAATGAAAAAAAGAGGAATAAGATGGTGGGTCTTAGTTTCGAAGATTTGTTTAAATTTCTATTTCTTTTGAAATAACCGGGTCTGAAGGAAAGACTACGCTCTATACCCATGTTATTCCACAGGAATGAGATGGTGAGGTCTTAGTTTTGAAGATTTTTTAAATTTTTTGAAATAACCGGGTCTGGAGTAAAGACTGCGCGCTATACCCATGCTTTATTACAGGGTTTTAGTTTTGAACAAATTCGACAAAATATCACTTCAAATTTATTACATTTGTGGGTAAAGTCATTATTACATTTGTGGGTGATTCAAAATTATTACATTTGTGGGTAAAGTGGCTATTACATTTGTTGGTGAAATTATTACATTTGTGGGTAAAGTGTTATTACATTTGTGGGCGTTATTACATTTGTGGGCGTTATTACATTTGTGGGTAAAGTGGTTATTACATTTGTGGGTGTTATTACATTTGTGAGCGTAACCGTCCCCGAGTGGGATGTTAACGTATTTCCACTCCATGTTGCCTCCCAATCATGTCTGAACGTTCATGGGTTAAATCATGTTTTTCCGAGTTTTGTTAGAACATGAAGTGTTTTAAGTGTTGGATATAAATACATGTAAATGGCACCTGAAACGTTACGACTCATACTAATCTATTTCACGGTTGGTGATAATCCGTCAGATAAAAGCCTTGATTTGAAGTATTGTAGCAATTTTTAAAGAATATTAAGCCTACATCTGTATCGAGAACTTACTGATGGTGAACTACACTTAGTATTGGAAATAACTGTTTGCCATTTAACATACTATCTTTTACTTCCTTAGAGGTAATACAAAGTTTTGGGATGGGGTCATGAATTTGGTTCAAATGAACATATTGGAAGCATATGCGATCCTACAATATTCAGTGATCATTGTCGCGGTTGAAATCGGGTCTAAAGTGATGAAATTGGTAAATAATAAACTCTTTATGTTGTATAGCTCCCTCTCAAGGACAAGATATAAATTTTGCTATGAAACAATGTTTCTTGACTAAAATCGACCGATTGCCAATTCCCGTTTGGAAATTATATATCACAACTACATATTTCATTTTCATTTTCATGGTCGCAGCTACCACTGTAGGCGCTATTTGAAATTCATCAAAATTTACCGGGAGCACAGGTACATTTTTATATTCAATTTTCTCGAAAGCAGAGGTGTTTATGGGGCTAAATTTTCTAGCGCTTATAATACATCCATAAGGGCATTCAACTATATCAAAATTGGGGGGGGGGGGGGGGGGGGCAAAACGCATTTTTGCCCCCCAAAAAACGCTCCTCCAAAAAAAAAAGTAGTAAACATGGTTTGTATTTTTAACCCAAAAGAACATAACAATAATAAAAACCTGAATTAAATCACATATACAATTCCATTCTAAAAAAAGGAAAGTTCACAGGAATTAATTTTTTTATAAACATTGCGCATGCCACCTATACGGTATTTATCAATGGAGGTCTCTATAATAGCGATACGCGCATATCGTGGACATATTGTGAGAGAATGGGAAAGCGTGTCTGTTTTTGTTTTTGTTATAGGGGTGAGAAGACATGAGCCCCTGAACGCTGGCGTACTGATGGGGGGGGGGGGGGGGGGGGGTATTTCTTATTCGATACCAGTGATTTACAAAATGTTGCTTTTTATGCGTTTGTTGGAAAATAAGAAATTCCCAAATTTCAGTCGGGCGAAAAATACGCTTATTTTGAAGCCTTTATGTCATGATCTGCAAAGTGTTTGGGCTCGAGCCCCCCCTTACTTTTTGAAAAAGTATGTTAAAGAGAAAAGGAAAGAAAGACGGAGAGAAAAAAAAAAAGTGACCTGCCAATGTCACAAATAAGATATAAAAAATGCTCATCTGGCGTAATTAAATGCCTAAAACCCTGTAGCTTACAGGGGCTCAGCCCTGGACCCCACCAAGAGCCCTAAGGCGGTCCCCTGGATCCTCATCTGACCGTAATTAAATACCTAAAACCCCTGAGCTTCCGGGGGCTCTGCCCCCTGGATGCTCGTCTGACCGTAATTAAATACCTAAAAACCCCGAGCTTCCGGGGGTTTTGCCCCCTGGACCCCACTAAGGGTCCTAAGGCGGGCCCCTGGATGCTCATCTGACCATAATTAAATACCTAAAAACCCCGAGCTTCCGAGGCTCTGCCCCCTGGACCCCACCAAGGGCTCTAAAGCGGGCCCCTGGCTGCTCATCTGACCGTAATTAACTACCTAAAACCCCTGAGCTTCCGGGGGCTCTGCCCCTGGACAACACCAAGGGATCTAAGGCGGGCCCCTGGATGCTCATCTGACCGTTATTAACTACCTAAAACCCCTGAGCTTCCGGGGGTTTTGCCCCCTGGACCCCACTAAGGGTCCTAAGGCGGCCCCTGGATGCTCATCTGACCATAATTAAATACCTAAAAAATCCGAGCTTCCGGGGCTCTGCCCCCTGGACCCCACCAAGGGCTCTAAAGCGGGCCCCTGGATGCTCATCTGACCGTAATTAACTACCTAAAACCCCTGAGCTTCCGGGGGCTCTGCCCCCTGGACCCAACCAAGGGCCCTAAGGCGGCCCCTTGATGCTCATCTGACTGTAGTTAAATATTAAAACCTCTGAGCTTCTGGCCCCCCCCCCCGGCACACGTCATTGGCTATAAGAGGGCCCCTGGATGCTCATCTAACCGTAATTCAATACCTAAAACCCCTGAGCTTCCGGGGGCTCAGCCCCTTGACCCCCTGTCGAGGCTCATGCCCTGGACCCCACGCCAATTTACGCTCTACCTGATCGTTAATACTCCACTTAGAAAAACGTTCCGCGGGACCTGCATGTAACGTGTAAGACTGGTGGTAATGCAGATTTTCCTCTGCCCCCCCCTTCCGAGCGTTTTTTCTCTTTACGTCACTGCCCCTGGAAGGTGAGCCCCCTGGAATGTTTTGCCCCCCAATCCCAAACTGCTTCCTGCGCGCCTGCCTCTATTCATGCTGATTCTGAAGTATTGTTATTAACATTCTTCACGGTGATTGTTTTATAATTAAACATAATGTCCCCAGGATTATTGTTGTTAGGGGGAGGAGGGGGAGGGAGGAGGGGGTTGGATTAAAGGGAAAAAAGGTGCCACATATTAAATGGGAAGTCCACCCCGACAATAAGTTTGTTTTAATGAAAGCCGAACAATGAGAGGAACAGGTTGGTGAAGTTTAAGCGAATCCCGATCAAAAATAAGAAAGTTATACAGTTTTCAAATTGCGATAAATCAAACAAAAATGGGCAACTCGGTGACGTATCTTACTAACCTCCCTCCTATTTACTCTGCTCCTTACAATTGCAAAAACTTTCATTTTCTCCTTTTTTGATGACGGATGACACAGGAATTGTATAGAAACACATTTGCAATAATTTCACATAGGGTGCATGGATGATTGCTACTTTTCTATTAAAGGCAAAATACAATTTCTGATTTCATTTTGACAGAGCAGCTGGGAGGGTGCTCGCAAGATACGTCATAGAGTTTCCAAATCATGTTTGATTGATCGCAACTTCAACAATTCATAACTTTCTTATTTTTGATCAAAAGTTACTCAAACTTTCAGTAGCCCCTCAGTTTCCTCCTATCAAAATCAACTTAATATTAGGTTGGATTTTCCTTTTAAAGGGGGCAAATTACGGTCTTTGTAGAAGGGGTGAAATCTTACACGTACGAGAATCAGATAAATATGTATTGAAATAATAACATTTCAATGTTCTTCTAAATACATGAACTCCCTTACTTTGATATAATATACACTAAGTAATTGATGTACATACACACGTGTCATGTTGATCGCGGGTACAACCTAGCCAATATGATAAATGGGAATATCACTTTCGATGGATCTGAAGTCGAATCATTGATTAATGATCAAGGCAGCACTATCAGTTCTTCTATAACAAAATAAATAAATCCTGCAGTGCTTTGTCTTAAAGGGTGAACAGACCTAAATTTTCCCTTATATTCTAAGTTACGGCAAGGCGACCGGCACAGCGTCGCTAGACCGATAAACATGACAACAGACCGAACTAAAATTACATTTACTCTTCAGTTGCTTTCTTAGGAATGTTGACCCTTCTACCATTATTAACATTTTCAGTGACATGATAATACTTTTGAATGTTGAAGGACGTTGTGATATTTCTTATTATGTTTCCATGATTATATACGTTTGAATAACCATCTTCCCACACGAATTGTCAAGAAGTTAACTTCTTCCTAACAGTCAGGTGAAACAATCATCATCAATACAAACCAAAAAATACCTTAAACTTGTTTTCCTAAATTCAATGTTTTAATCGTCCTTTAATACTTCAGTCACACCGACAAACAAATCCCATAACAACTCCAATCTATCGAATCGTGGTCCTTGGTTTAACTTTCTATTTGCCACACAGGTGATTTCCCTGTGCTACATTTTATCTATCATGGGATATATTATACCAAAGGCTTTAAGATTATAAACATTTTCCAGTGCGAGATTGACCTATCCCTGTCTTAAACTGGTTGGAGTGGTTGCACAAGAGACTTTTAGGGTTCAATTGGTGACAATAATTTTGTGCAAAATTACATGCTCGGTAGACGAGCAACCATGTAGAGAGTCTCTACATTAGGAAAACAAGTTTAATGTATTTTGTGGTTTGTAAAAAACGACCACTTTTCCGGAAGTGAGAGTAGGGGAATCACTAAAAAGATAATCACTCGATTTCGAAATTGTTAGTATGTTGCAAATATATTTTTAATATGATTTCCACATTTCGTTCACATAATCCTTATGAAGCTATAAAAAGGTCGTGGATCCACACAGTATGTTCCATTCTCTTGGAGCCCCATAGTTGAGACTACATCTTCTTCCAAACGTCGAAATACTCGATCAGAAGTCCTCGATCTGAAGGTTCGATGGCATCAAAAACGCCTGATGTCATGGAAGGAGTTCCAGAGAATCTTCAGGAACAGCTCAACGTGATCTTCATTGCCGTCAACCACGTCGAGAGCTGCGCGAAAATTCCATGTGACACGTGCCTAAATGGCGTGGCTTTGGTTAAAGAGATTTCTAGGAACTCTGCCTTAGACCAAGAGAGAGTTGGTGACCTGATGGCGGAACGCAGCAGCTTCTCTCGTATGTTCATATCATGTTGGCAGAAGAAAGAATTGCTGCAGATGTTCACCAATGCGTCAGAGACGGATACCTTAATTATGGAGGCGCAACGGTCCTTCGTATTCTACTGTGCTCTGGCGGGAATCTGCTGGAACTATACAGATGAGTCAGATGCCTTTTGTTTGAAGATGGAGGAAGAAGGTACACTCACAGTCCTGGTGGACTGGATGCTCTCACTCCAGGACAACACCTTGAACAAATGGGCCACAGAAATTGTCTTCAATGTCCTGAACATCCTGCACAACACCTGTAAAAGAATCAAGGCCATTCGGAGGAGCCATCGACAGATCGTCCCCGCGTTGGAGAAGTTGACAGCATCAGAAGACCCGATTGTCCAAGCATGTGCTTTCATGACTCTCTCGTACATGGTCGACAAGGAGAAGACCGATAAGCTCACCACCAATTCTGCATGTGTGGACAACCTTCTCTCACTGCTCAGGCAATCTCTGGAGAACGTCGAGCACAAGATCAGGATAACCAGAAGCACCGGCACCGACGCATTCAGAAGGGGTTTCACTTTATCCGCCATCGAGCTCGTCAAGGGCATCAAGCAGCTTGCAATCAATGACGACAACAAGCGCCTTATCGCCGAGAATGATGGGATTGCCATCATATCAAGTATGCTAAAGCTGAACTGTACATCAGAAGAAAAGAGATACGCAGCAGAAGCACTTTGGCAACTCGCCTTTAGGCAGGAGAATGTGAAAAGGATTAAAGAGGACAATTACTTAATCAAAGGTACGATTTGTGAATTCCTATTCTTTCAAGTATAAATTGAATGGTTTATAATAAAGCAGTAAGGGTTAGTAAGGATATACATCAAATAAAATCAACACGAGTTGGTAATATGAAGTACATGTATATCGATGACATTCGTATACAGTAAATTTAAAGGGCGTTCTACAATCACCTTGAACATGTACATTTCTAATCGTGTATAGCCTGGCAACACCGGAGACCTTTACATTTTATAAACTAAGTAAGTCGGAAAATTGTACCAAAAAGACAGCATTTCATTAATAACAAATAAGAAGCAAGCCTTTAGAAATTGACCAAACCTCCAATTTTTCGTTAAGAAGTTTTGTTAGTATTGTCTTGTAATTTTTTTTTTCCTCTTTGGATTGAAATGTGAATGGGAGAATTGTCATCGATTTAATTCGATTCGGTCCTTTTTATTCATACCAATTCAAAAGAATACATATAAATTTGTTTTGGTCACACATTGCAAACATACGTAATATATATATATATATATATATACGTATATGAGAAACTATATCGTTGTGTTTATAATCATAAAAGAACCATCAAAATAAAAGGTAGACAAAATATAAATTATTTTATATTCTAGTGTTACACACTGAAAATGATAATGATAGAACATCAGTGTGGAGGAAGGAAGGAAGGAAAGGAAAACCACGCCAAACCGATACTTGGGTCCACATGCTCCTCACTCCATTTGGTTGCAGACACGAATGGGTAATGGAACACAAAGGCCCGAATTCGCAAAGGAGGTTTGTCGACAAACCTCGGTTTGTCGACAAACCTCCTTTTGTTTCGACAAACCTCCTTTTGTCTTTTACAAACCAAGGTTTGTAAAAACGCGTCGAAACGCGTCGTATGACGCACATAAACCTCGGTTTGTCGCAAACCTCCTTTGTGAATTCGGGCCAAAGAGTCCACATATCGGCTTGTCCGACATTTCAATGAGCGTATTTCCCTTCCTGACCGTAATAATTCATATAAGTAATTTAGATTGTGATTCTCATTTGCAATGATCTTTTAGCTTTTTGGAGGATTCATGCCTTGCATTCTTCTGCCAGGTTTCGTCCGTATCCTGTTATTTGACTCGCCCTCTTGACTACACTTTCCATTTTCCTAGAGTCATCCTTCCTACATGCCCCAAATCAAACAACACAGTTGAAATGAAAATTATTCGCAGGGTTTCACAATTTGGTATGCTTTTTTTAAATTTTTTATCACCTTCAGAGTTGGAAAATCTTTCACTTACATCCAATTACGCTCTCAGTCAAGCGTGCAAGGGAGCGCTCTTCATGATGACAAGTACAGCTTCACAGGCGCCCTCTACGCCGACTAAAATGCCATCGCAGCACATCATGACTAGCTACAAATGGGAAGAGCTGTCAAAGTCTGTGATGAGTGAGATCAAGAACCAGCTGATAAGCAAGGGGTACAACGTGTGGATGGACGAAGATCGTATGAGTAAGTACTAAAATATCTTGATATAGGCCTCTGTATTTTATTTTGCATAACCTCCAGCGCTCCCCCCTCCAACATTTTCCCCTAATATCAAAATTCATCCTGATTTTATTTAAACTGATTCCATTAATTTGTCAATCTTATCCATTTCTACTAACACTACCATCTGCCATCTGCTACGCATCACCAACTGCGTGACGCGCTCGTGATAACGCTGCGGTACAGGAATCAGAAGTCGCTCTATGTATACGCCTTCTACGAAAGTTGGCGAAATTGAAAATTAATTGAGGTACAGCTAGAGAAGTTGGTAAAATACCCTGCTTTTAAAATAATAAAGAAGACACATTGAACGACCCATAGCATAAACTAGTTAGCTTAAAGCTACATACCCAATATGTACCAAACAGAACACTCAGATCTTCCCAAAAGTTTCTCCTCACCATTCCACAAATAAATACTAAGTTCTACGGGTCTTGCTATTTTCAGGTTGCAGCGGCCGAACTTTGGAATAAACTACCGGAATATCAAAAAAGAAATTGGTACTGTTGACAACTTTAAGACGTGTCTTCTTTAAAACAATTCTTTCCAATGTTAACGAGAGGAAGTATGTTGAGCGTACCTCACTCTTCTTATGTTACTATGTCCACCTTTCCTCCTTACTCTTTCTTACAGCGCATAGAGACATTATTGTGATATGCGCTATATAAGTACGGTATATTATAATTATGATTAAACCACTAAAATTGTTTGATTCATGTATTATAATTTCCGAGCGAACCTAAATTTAAATATGTCGTTATATTTAAACAATCAACCTGGGTGTTATTAAGAGAATTAAACGTTTACCATGCTAAGTAACATACGAGTAGTCCACTCTCATTTCCCATCTAACCCCCTCCCCCGCACCTTAAGAATATTACAGAGTGCACCACATTTAGCTGAAGTTTGTGTAAAGCATATTTACTCAAGAACTATAATTATCTCGTTCACCATCTGTTTAGGAGGAGATATCTTTGATTGCATGGCTAAAGCTGTGGAGAACTCCTATCTGATCTTGGCTTGTATCACAGAGGGGTATCAGGAGAGCGAGAACTCGTTGAATACAGTGTCTCTTATCTTTCACCTCGTGCAAAATCTTGTTCCATTGCACGAATAAAGGCCATTCACTATTTATTTTATACAACACCTCGGACGTTAATGGGCTTAAAACAGTTTTTATGGGCCTAAATCTCAGCGATTTTTTTAAATTTTTTAATTCATAAAATTGCCGATAGTGAGCGCGCACTATTTAGTAGGCAGCAAACCATGCGCATACAAAGATTTATGTTTATTTTGACGCGGAGTGCAATTTCGTTTGATCCTTTCACACCATTGCACTCTGACGTCACTTAGCTCACAATATACTTTGTACATCGTTAGTGACGTCAGAGTGCAATGGTGCGAAAGGATCAAACGGAATTGCACGGCTGGAGAATGATGCCGTTCAATGGTACTTTTAGCGCATGTCATGTGATCAAGAATTGACCAATGAGGTTGCAAGAAGCTTAGTAGGCGTTGTATAAAGTAACATGTAACACCGTTGCATCCAATATTAGCCAGCTTTCGGTTTTAGGCACCCAAAGTGAGCTACTACGCGTGACGTCATATTTATCCCCTGCGCATGCGTGAGCTTCTGGGCCCACGTTCCCTTCCAAATCACACAACGGGAGTCGGGGTCAAGTTCCATCACCTTCTTTAATGTTATTCTTCGTTTCAATTATTCTATTATTTCCTCTTGCTATCTTTTGTTTCTTTTTCTATCACCTTTTCTCATGTTATTCTTTGTTTTAAAATTTCTATCACTTTCTCTTTCTGTCTTTCCTTATGTTATTCTTTGTTTCTTACTAATATCACCTGCTCTTATGTTATTCTTTGCTTTTTCATTATATTACTTTCTCTTTCTGTCTTTCCTTATGTTATTCTTTGTTTCCTCCTTCTATCACCATCTTTTATGTTGTTCTTTGTTTGATCATTCTATTACTTTCTCTTTCTGTCTTTCCTTATGTTATTCTTTGTTTCTTCCTTCTATCACCTTCTCTTATCCTATTGTTTGTTTTTATCATTATATCACTTCCTCTTTCCACCTTTCCTTATGTTATTCTTTGTTTTATTATTCTATCACTTTCTCCTTCTGTCTTTCCTTATGTTATACTTTTTTTCTCCCTTCTATCACCTTATCTTTTGTTATTCTTTGTTTTTAGCATTCTACCGCTTCCTCTTTCTGTCTTTCTTATGTTATTCATTGTTTTATAATTCTATCACTTCCTCTTTCTGTCTATCCTTATCTTATTCTTTGTTTTATCATTGATAATTTCTCTTTCTGTCTTTCCTTATGTTATTCTTTGTTTCTTCCTAATATCACCTCCTCTTATGTTATTCTTTTTTTTTATCATTATATCACTTTCTCTTCCTGTCCTTTCTTATGTTATTATTTGTTTCTTCCTTCTATCACTTTATCTTATGTTATTCTTTTTTAAAAATCATTTTACCGCTTCCTCTTTCTGTCTTTCCTTATGTTATTTTTTGTTTTATCATTCTACCACTTTCTCTTTCTGTCTTTTCTTATGTTATCCTTTGTTTCTTCCTTCTATCACCTACTCTTATTTTATTCTTTGTTTTTATGATTCTATCACTTTCTGTCTTTCCTTATGTTATTCTCTGTTCTTTCTTCTATCACCTTCTCTTAATTTATTTCATGTTTTTATCATTCTATCACTTTCTCTTTCTTTATTTCTTATATCACTCTTTGTTTCTTCCTTCTATCACCTTCTCTTATGTTTTTCTTTGTTTTTATTATTTCCTCTTGCTATCCATTTGTTTATTCTTCTATCACCTTTTCTTATGTTATTTTTTGTTTTATCATTCTAGCTTTCTATTTCTGTCATCCTTACGTTATTCTCCGTATCAGATTTTCACAGATAGTTAGGATAATACTTTCAATTAATACTAAGAAGAAGAAGACGGTTGAGAAGGGAACACCATGAATACCAACAGGTGCCGTCCTCAAATTTTTCAGAATGCGATGATACGCCTGGTTTCAATATTATATTTAAAGAGTTATATTACCAGTTTGAGGCTCCACAGGATTCCACATTTAATGATTGTCAAAATTAATTAAAAAAATATCTGATGTGCTGTATCAGATTTTTACAATCGCGTTCATTGATGAGTTCGCTGACCTTTTCCCTCCTATTTAAAGAAACAAAACATGATTTTGACTTTGTATTTTGAAGCGGGACTGCACTACTTGTAGCTATTTGCGCCCTCTATACAGCCAACAATGTCTAAGCGGTACCCGTGGATCCCCATGATCTCCTTTTTCTTATGTTAATTTTGAGCTAATTTGATGAGATAACCACCTGCCAGTGACCACACAGAAAGGTCTAATCCCTCCTGGCCAAACTAGTGCAGATAGTCCTATTACACGATTTAGAAAAGCTTGTACATTAATGAAACATAGCCAGTTAAGTAATGAAACAAGAAGAGGAAGTCGAAGAAGAAAGACCAGTCACATACAGACACAATACGCACATAACACGCACACAAGGCGAATAGCGAATAGCGAATTTTGACAGCTATCATGTTTTCTGTCCATTTCCTGTGAACTCTACATAATACATGTATGCATAATGATACTATTAGCATGATACTTATATCAAACATATATATTACATTTAAATATTTCAACAATATTTTTTCATTGCCATTTTATGAAACCATAAACTCTCTTTCTCAGGGGCACGAAGCGGTGGACCGGTTGAACCGGAAGTCCGTACCTGGGACCCCACCAAAGTCCGCGAGTGGTTGACATCCAACGGCATCAGGTCCACCAACGAGAGTCTTCAGAACCTCACCGGGTTGCATTTGCTGCAGATTAAGAAACAACTGGCGACGGCTCCGGACATGTTCTATCAGTCCATGAAAGAAGACCTGAAGGTCCCCTACCTGGAAATCCTTTCGTTAGCCGCAGGTTTGGAGCATCTCTAAAGAGATTTATGTCGGTCGATCTTCTTTTTCTGCGGTTGGAGCCTCCCAATATAATTCATGTGAATTGTTGTAATAAGTGTCAAATGTGTCACCAAAGAATAGATTTTACATTATTATTCCCGTTTTCTATTGTGGGAAGAATTGCCTAAATCATTTTTGTTGATGTCTTGATGCAGTACTTGAGAACTTTTGTATACGATCAAGTCTTTTGCAACGAGTTTCAGCCATTGATTAGAAGCTTAGATTCAACTCTCAAGAACTCCTAGTCCTAGTCTGTAGCTTGTAAGGTCTACATTTTCCTAAGTTGAGTTGAGACCAGTAGAGGTGTCGTGGTCTAGTGGATATGTCACCGGACTCTGGATTACTTTGTTAAAGTTAAAGTTCCATTGCGGCAATAATGTCTTTTGTCAAGACATTAATCTGTATTTGACACTCTCCACCCAGGTGATGTTAGTGTGTACCTGGTAGAGGATGGCATTTCTCTAATGCCAGAGCATCTTACCAGGGCCGTTCGGCTTATGCCAGAGTAATTCTAGTACACGTATAGAAACATATACACAAGTATTAAGCGATATATAAATGTTACTACTATCAATATCATTAAGCTATGTATATATGTACATAAAGTCTTCTTCTTTTTATCGCACTTCTACGATCGAAAGTCCCTGCGTTGTGAGGGGAGTCCTAAAATTATATTTTCTTCTACTTAACGATCAACTAACTTCATGCTTTGGGCTAGACAGCAATAACCATCTGATTTGGGTCATTTCTTTAATAAAACTGACATTTGTTGTCATTCCCCAATACAGATGGCAACCCAGAGATCTCGTACCGCGGGGGTAGCTATAGCCAACAATGGCAGCTTTTTAAGTCAAAACATTTTCTCCCCGATTTTCTTTATTTAGATCTAATTTTCTGATTTCTAAATCAGATGTAAATTAGGTCGGTATGTCATTTGTCCTAATTACAGTTATCAAAATTTGATAACTTAATATTAAATGTATAATTTACGGACTTACTTATATGAATTATCCAATTTGTATTTCCGAACTGTGAAACGGTACGTTCATGCATTCAAAATATTACCCGGCGGCCGATATATTTCCGGGTCCACCTACCAAAACATAGCCAATGGCCAATCAGAGCACTCGTTTCGTGGGAGTTCGTTGGTCAAGCCGGGCCGACTCGTACATAGCTACGGTAGCTATTGGACGTTCGAAAAGAAAAAATGAATATTCATCAACTAAAACCAAGACGGATAATGTTGACGACGAGACTTTCTCGGATTAATCATTAATTTAGGATCTAAATGAGCAAGCTATCGTAAGTCAAATAAGCTATATATATGTTATTTTTAATTTGTGTTGTAATTGCAGCAGTTATGAGGATGTAAAGAGTGAAAATCTCGTTGCATATCTCATTCATCGCGGTCCGGTCGAACCGAACCATTTGTTCCGTACAGTGCCTCACAGAAAGAGGTCCCCAGACTTCAGTCTCTATAATCGGAGGTCTAGTGGAGCCAGACGTAGTCTCAGTGGAACAACCGACGATTAGAGAGACTGAAGTTTTCGGTCTAGCTTTGGGCCTGCCTCAAAACAGTTTGATTTGAGCTAAATGTTATTTAGTCAGTTTCCAGAATTTTGCTCCAAGACAATAAAAATCTAATATTTAAAATGAATTTGCACTTTTCACGTAAAGAATACAAAATATAAGGCCATCCTTTTGAAGAAAGAAATAACAATTTAAGCAAGGAAGGAGTATTTGGAAAGACGAATCAGACTATAAGTAATTCATGAAACAGAGATAATTAGATATTCACAAGTATATTTAAACAGATTTGCAATTAGTTTTGATCTATTGTTTCATGAATACTATTCAGGTATTTTATTTCATTTATTCATTCCCATATTAAACAGTATACACTCTCCTATGTTGGAAGTAAACGTCACTATCAAAGGTATTTTGTGTTGTTAAAAAAGTGATAACCGTGAAAAAGTCTCAGTGGTTAAAAGTATCGATGTAACATGGTATCAGAAAACTAATAGGAGTAAGAGAGAAAAAAAAAGAAAAATACATAAATACATTCTCGTGTCCTTTTTTTAAATTAATGACTTCACTGAGATTTATTTGTAATACAAATATATTTTATGCAATATGAAATGCTGAAGGTCTCTTTTTTCGGTAGCTTCTTACTAAGATTGGAAAGATAAGAATGGGCGGAGAGAGAGAAAAAGGGGGAGGACAGCGAGAGAGAGAGAGAGATAGAGGGAGAGAGAGAGATAGAGAGAATCAGATAAAAAATGAGAGACAGAGAAAGAGAGAGAGAGATAGAGGGAGAGAGAGAGAAAGAGAGAGGGAAGGAAAGAGTGAGAGAGGGAGAGAGATAATGAGAGAGATAGAGAGTCGAGAGAGGAAATGTTACATGTATCTCAATGTCTGACAATGAATGAGACGGAGAGAGTGAAAGAGAGAGCGAAGAGAGAGAGAGAGAGAGAGAGAGAGAGAGAGCGAGCGAGAAAGTAATAGAGGGAGAGAGGTAATGGGAGAGAGAGAGAGAAAGAGAGAGGGAGAGGGGGGGGGGGATGGTACATGCATCCCAGTTAATGGGATGGAGCAATTTCTGAAGCCAGTGAGAGTGAGAAAGTTAGCAAGTCTCCATTACTACAATGATTTACGATTCAAGATATCCAAACACCAGACCATCAGCCACGTATGGTCCCAGGGAACCTACCCCCTGGACATCCACCCGGATAACCACCCCAATCAACACCCCCCCCCCTAGGATAATTACCCACTAGGGCAACCACCCTCTATATAACGACTTCCCTTCGGGAAAACTACCCCCAGTAAACTACCCCCTAGGACAGTAATTTACCCCCGGACAACTACCTCCTAGGACAACTACCCCACTACAACTACCCTCTAGGACAACTACCCCCGGGGTTAGTTGTCTAATAGTAATAATAATAGCAATAATGACAATAGTAATGATAATAATAATAATAATAATAACAATAATAACAATAGTCTCAATGATGAAAATAAAACATTATAATACTTCTATTGCTACTACTACTACTACTAATAATAGTAGTGATAATAATAATAAGTATCGCAGCATCAATACTACTACTACTACTACTACTACTACTACTACTACTTCCATAACTACTACTACGAGCCTTAATTAGAGGTATTATATACATTTTGTACAATATTTGGCCTACATCTGTATCGAGAAATTATAAACTATACTTATGATCTCAGTCTGTTTGCCAGTTTACATATTATCTTTTACCTCCTTACACTAAAATTCAAGAGCCTTTTATGCTCATGAAAGACTATTTTTTTAAAATTGTTTTAATATTAGGTAGCGGATAATTTGTTTTCTTCCATAGTACGAAACAAAAAGGGCGGTATTCAGAAAGACAGAATGTTTATAATAGAGAGAGAGAGAGATATAGAGATATAAAGAGAAGGAGGGGGGGGGGGGGTAGTAGTACTACGTCAATTGACGAATTAGAAGTAAAAGGGAAAAGTAATGGTCATCGGTTAACGTTGGCAGAGTGATACGTGTGTGAAAACAGTCATGATTCATACATTTTACATCATTTATTTTCCTTTTAGTAACAAACGAAAGAAAATCTGTTTTGCTTGTCTTTGCGAGATTAACTTATTTTTGTTGAGAGTCTTAAACTGGCAAAGATTGTCCATGATATGTATTATTTTGTGTTTAAAATAATCCAAATAAAATCAATTTCCTGGTTTGTGCTGTTACTGAATACAATGATTAATTAATTCATACTTTATTTAATTCATCCATGAGTTTGTTTATTCTTTCATTCATACATTTCTTCATCCATCCATCCATTAATTAATTAAGTCATTCATTTATTCATACATCCCTTCATTCATTCATTTAGTTTCCTTTTAAGAAGGGACACACGAAAGGAAATTATTTACTGCTTTTCTATGCAAGATGCACAATTCTTGTTGAGAGACTACAACACTACCATGGACAAGACTACGCATGACCTCCGAACGTTCAAATCCGCTCTGTTTCCTGGTTGGTGTTGAGACCATAATATGCGTATGTGTAGTAAGACATGGCAGGAGAACTGCTTCCTGGTCTAAAATCGAATTCCTGACATGATAACCCAGGCGCGGATCCAGGATTTCTTAGGGGGGGGGGGGGGGGCAAATTTGAAATTATGCGAGCCAAATATTGGTACGTAATGGTGACCAACAGTGACGTAATGCGGGGGGGGGGGGCGGTGCAGGGAGGGGCGAGCTTTCCCCTCCCTCCTCCGCGAACGCGGAAGTTTTGACGTTTCATTAAATTATTAGAGAAAATAGACGATTTGTTGTACCGTTCTCAAAAACAATTCTCGTCTGAATTTAGTTTTTCCCCTCCCGCGCGAAGCGCTGAAAATTTTACGATTTATTAAATTATTACGATTCTTTGGAGAGTTCTCGACTCTTAATCCTCGTCTGAATTCAGGTTCCTCCCCTCCCGCGCTTCGCGCGTAAGCTTTTACGATTCATTAAATCATTAGAGAAAGAAGACGATTCGTTATACCGTTCTCGAAAATAATCCTCGTCGGAATTTAGTTCCCCCTACATTCCGCGCGAAGCGCGGAAGGTAACATCAAATCATTAAAGATTCGTATTACCGTTCTCGCCTCTGAATCCTCGTCTGAATTCAGGTCCCCCCCTCCCGCGCTTCGCGCGGAAGCTTTGACGTTTCACAAGAAAACTTTACGATTTATTAAATTATTACGATTCTTTGGAGAGCTCTCGACTCTTAATCCTCGTCTGAATTCAGGTTCCCCCCCCCCTCTCGCGCGAAGCGCGCAAGCTTTTACGTTTCATTAAATCTTACGTTTCATTAAATTATTACAGAAAGAACACGATTCGTTGTACCGTTGTAATCCTTTTTTCAAAGGTGTTCTTTGTCTGCTCCTTTTTCTTCCTACGTCCTCTTCCGATTTGGGGGGACCCCCCTCTCCTGGCTACGCGCCTGCGGTCAAATAAACACATTTTGATACCCTATCCGACCCCGCAAGCTCATGGGTTTAAGGCAATAAATTGCGGTCAGATAAGCATTCAGGGGCCGCCTTAGGGCCCCTGGTGGGGTCGAGGCGGCTGAGCCGGCCCCGGAAGCTCAGGGGTTTTAGGCGTTTAATAAAGGTCAGATAAGCATTTTTTTTTTATACCTTATTATTTTATGACACTGGCAGGTCACTATTTGACGTTGGTTCCAGGGGGCGGAGCCCCAACAAATCAGGGGGGTTTTAGGCATTAAATTACCGTCAGATGAGCATCTAAGGGCCCACCGTAGGGTCCTAGGTGGAATCCAGGGGCAGAGCCCCCGGGAGCTTAGGGGTTTTAGGCATTTAATCACGGTCAGATGAGCATATTTAGATGCCTCATTAATTGTTAAAACTGGCAGTTAACTATTCTTTTTTTCTTGCTCTCATTCTATTTTATTTCTCTTTAATATACTTTTTCAAAAAAGTGGGGAGGGGGGGGGGGGGGGGGGAGGGAGCTCGAGGCTCCCAATCCCCGCCCCACCTCGGGCCTGATATGTAGAAATCTCAAGAATCATATTTCTTGCCTGGCTGTAAATTTAGTAATTTGTCATTCTCCAACAAACACATACAAACGTATTTACTAAAAAGTGAGGACAAATCTCGGAAATTATGTCATTTCTTTTCCTTTCCTTCCTTCTCTCTTATTTTTGGGATTTGGGGGGGGGGGGGGGGGGTCAACAGCCTGGGAGGCAAGGCCCTTTCGGCCCCCCGATCTCCTTCTCCCCCTTTTCTTTTTTTCTTCCTCTTCTTTCTTTCCATTCTCTCCTCTTTCCCTTTCCCTTTCCCTTCTTTTCCTTTCTTCTCTCTTTTTTTTTTTTTTTTTTTTTTTTTTTGCGGGGGGGGGGGGGGGGGGGGCAATGCCCGCTCGCCCCCCCCCCCCCCTGGATCCGCGCCTGTGATAACCGTCAGATGCGATTGTTTTCCGGGACAGCATAGACTCCCGCAACAAGCCAGACTTTTCCCTGTTGATCTGTGTTTTTGTTGGTCCGTTTGCTTGTTGTCCTTTTGTATGGTATTGTCTTTTTTAATTGGGTCGTTCATGTGTTTGTTATTTTGTAAAATATACAATATCAGGAACACCTTTTAATTTTTACTTTTCCTACTTTCATTACAGATACCATAGACCACGGGTGGCCAACCCGCGGCCCGCGGAGCAGGGAAAAACATTTACACGCAGCTAACTCTAATATTTCCATAATTTGTTTTCATCATTCATCATACACTGACTCGATCCTCAAATTCCCTCTCATTACATTATATTAACGACATTAATATCCGCATTAATGTCACTCGCTGTGTAAATTTCAGCTTCTACTTTCTGCAGGCAGTATCAACTGTTGTGATACACTGACTCCTCAAATTCCCTCTCATTACATATCGACATTAATACCCGCATTAATATCACTCGCTGTGTAAATTTCAGCTTCTAATTTCCGCAGGCAGTATCAACTGTTGTGATACACTGACTCCTTAAATTTCCTCTCATTACATATCGACATTAATACCCGCATTAATATCACTCGCCGTGTAAAGTTTCTAATTTCTGCACGCAGTAACAACTGTTGTGAATCGAGAAATAATGTTTGAAATGCTATACTTGTCTTCAGTGGCGTAATGAGCTAAAACTTTTTTGGGGGCAGCACCCAACTCTAACATGCAGGCCCCGCTGAACGTTTCGCAAAGTGGGGTCTAGGGGCGGAGCCCCTGAAGCTCAAGGGGTATGGGCATCAGTGGCGGATCCAGGAATTTCTTACCGGGGGGGGGGGCATAAAATGGCTTGGGGTTAAATATATGTAAAACGATGAAGCGACAAAACGAGGCTTTAGCGGCGAGGGAGCGGAGCGACCTAGCGGGAGTGGGTCTGGGAGGAGGTTCTAGCCCCCTCCCAAAGTAAGAAGCATTTGCAATTTTAGAACCAAATTAGACGCATTTTCAGGCACTTCCTGGAGTAATATGACGTAAAATTGCTTTCTCCTACCCCTTCCAAGAGTAGGGATCTTTTGCAATTTGAGAACCACATATGGCGCATTAATGTCCACCGGCACTTCTTGAAAAAAAACGAGGGCTTCTGATTGGTTAGAAGTTAGAGAAAAATGATCTGTCACGTCTTGAGACGTTGTATATGCTTTGATGCCGCACAATGCACAAAGACAGTGGTCTGGTACTTCATCAGTAGTACTTGCAAACAATTTCTCGAGTGTATAAACTGTGTCGTTATCAGGGGCGTCGCTAGATCTTTGTCAGTGGGGGAGTGGGAAGGGTTTTGAGGCCACCGTTTACCGACAAAACGAGCAACCAATTACCGACAAATATATTAATGCCAATGTCCAAATGTCTACAAATTTAACCCTATAAACCCGGGGCCAGGAACCTAGTTATTTTTCAGTCTCCCCCTCCCGCGCGAAGCGCGGAAACTTTGACACTTTATTAAATTATTAGAGAAAGAAGGCGATCCGTTGTACCGTTCTCGACTCTTAATTCTTGTTTGGATCCAGTTCCCCCCTCCCCCTCTCGCGCAAAGCGCGGCACTTTTGACGTTTCAATAAATTATTACTCTTAATCCTTGTCCGAACTCATTTTCGCCCATCCCTCGCGAAGCGCGGAAGCTTTGATGATTAATTAAATTATTACTTTTAATCATTTTGCCGAACTCGTGCGAAGCACGGAAGCTTTGACGTTTCAATAAATCATTACTCTTAATCCTTGTCTGAATTCATTTTCGCCCATCCTGGGCAAAGCGCGGAAGCTTTCACGTTTCATTAAGTTATTAGAGAAAGAAGACGATTCGTTGTATCGTGTTCTTGTCTGAATTCAGTTTCCCTCCCCCCCCCCTCCCGCGCGAAGCGCGGAAGCTTTGACACGTCATAAAATTATTAGAGAAAGAAGACGATTCATTGTACCGGTTCCGACTCTTAATCCTTGTCTGAATTCATTTTCGCCCATCTCGCGCGAAGCGTGGAAACTCCGACGTTTCATTAAACTATTAATCTTAATCCTTGTCTGAATTCATATGCGCCCCTTAGTGACTATAACAAAACATATGCTCACGAGAAATCAGCCCTTACAAATTGCGCCTGTTTAGTTCTTCACTTTATCATTTCCATAAACACTGAGCAAGCTTTAAATTAAAACACAGCCCAGACAACAACAAAAAAGAGAGAGAAAATAAATCGATTCCCCGAGTGGGATGTTAACCCAATCCCTACTGGAACACGGTGACCCTGTATTAAAAAAATGAGAACGAGAGAATTCAGCAGTCAACGAGTTAAAGATAAATTTGATTTATGGTGAAAAAATAAAATCAAACGAAACTTACACTGAATGTTCAAGATTACAAATAAATGTCATTTGCCAAACAATTTTGGTAGAAATTGTATACTGGCTGAGCAATGAGCATATAAAGATAAGGAAATCAAGGTAAGTAGGCCCGACACCATTTGTGTAGTCCCATATATACATCTTTCTGTGTACAGTGCTTGTTACTTTACCAAGACTGGGCCAAATTTATTATGATTTTGATGACTCCAGAACCTCCCAGTTCACACCAATACTTACATGCTATATGATCAACTTTTTCTGATCCATTCAACACCTTTTCTTTCACAATGCAATTGCACAACCAGAACTCAACTTTATTTTTAACGTCTTTCCACGCATATGTTGTCTCCCAATCATGATGTTTTGAACGATGATGGGTTAAATAATGTTTTTTCCGAGTTTTGTTAAGTGTCGGATATAAATACATGGGTATGGCACATGAAACGTTATGATTTATTCTAATCTATTTCACAGTTGGTGATAATCCGTCAGATAAAAGCCTTGATTTGAATTATTGTAGCAATATTGTAAAATATTGAGCCTACATCCGAATCGAGAAATGATGAACTATAATTATGAACTCACTCTGTTTGCTAGTAAATATATGATCTTTTAATTCCTTAAAATAAACTCTAGAGCCTTTAATAAACATGAAAGACCATTTTAATTGATCTTATGTAGCAGGAGACATTTCTTTTTCTTCTTAATAGTACGAAACAGAAAGGACGGTACTCAGAGAGAAAAAATGTATATAAGAGAGAGAGAGAGAGAGAGAGAGAGAGAGAGAGAGAGAGCGAGCGAAAAAAAAGGGGGGGGGGGTAGTGCAACGTCAGTTGATTAATGAAAAGTAAAAGGACAAGTTATATGGTCATCGCTTTAATCGCTGGTATAGCAATCGAATAGTACACGAAAACAGTCATGATTAAAGGTATACGGGTATACCACTCGAGAAACATAACAGATGAATGTCATGAGGGAGGAAGAGAGAGAGAGAGAGAGAGAGAGAGTGAGAGAGAGAGAGAGAGAGAGAGATCATTTCCATTATGTACAAGAAAAATACAAAAGGAAGGAGAAAACAAGATTTTATGGGAATGTGGGGTTCACAAAAAGGGCAACTGGCCTTATAACGTCAACCCCTTAAAAAATATACACTGTATTGATGAGAAAAGAAAAAAAGGAAAAGAAAAGCAGAGAAAACCTGAACACCAATACAAAAGAAAAAAGGCAAGGAGAAGGGAAGGGGAGGGGAATATATTGCAAGATTGAATACAATGATGCGGAGAGATAGAAAGGAGAGAGAGAGAGAGAGAGAGAGAGAGAGAGAGAGGGGAGAGAGAGAGAGAGAGAGAGAGAGAAAAAAAGATAGAGAGAGAAAGATAGAGCTAGAATCAAGGAAGATAAGATACATGAGTATTTCGAACATTGTGGCGTCTCCAGAAAGGGCATGGGGGGAATGGGGGTCGGCCTAAGCCCCCCTACCCCCTCCTTAAATTGTGATGGCCCTTGACTTCCTATAACATGTATCTCCACTACCCAGGGCTACTCATGTGTATTCCCTTCATCCTCAGGAGATGACCCCCCTGTTATCTAATGTCTGTAAACGCCCCTATTCCTTCCTTCTGTATCGTTCTAGTATGATAACCGCAGTGAAAGCGAGAGTTATAAACATGATTAATATGGCGGGTGATTAATTGTTTCCAAAAGAATCAACCAGCTAGCTTTGACTGTATAGTTGTCAGTCGGTAGATAATAGTTTCATAGAAGCTGACATAGCGTTCCTCGTTACTACTGTTTGTATTATTGAAGTCGATGCTTACAGTAGTTTTCTGGAATCAGATGTTCAGACAATCTTTGAAGTCATACGCAGCGCTAGGAAGCGGATAGGAGGTGAGTAGAGTAGGTGGATGGCATACAGTTTACATGTGGCTAAAGACCTTTGTATTTTTTTGTAAACGCGGGACTGCACTACTTGTAGCTACTTGCGCCCTCTATATAACGAACACTGTCAAAGCGGTACCCGTTGGTCCCCCATGGTTCCCGTTTCCTTAAGTTAATTGAGAGCTGATTTGATGAGATAATACCTCCTGGCCAAACTAGTGCAGATAGGATTGAAATGAAACACTTCGTAATGTATGTAACTAATTAATGCATAAAATAAGAGGAGCCACATATTCGAAAAACCCTAAATTAGGGAAGCGCGATGGAAGGCGCAGTATATGTACCGCGGTAGTAATGCAGTATATTTTCTGCGGTAGTACCGAAGTAGTACCGCAGTACATATATTGCGAAAAGTGACTAATTTACCGGAGTAAATGTACTGGGAGTACCGCAGTACTGCGGTAGTACCGCAGTAATACGGCAGTACTTATTTACAAGGGTGACCTTGCAGGGAGGTCTAATTCCTCCTGGCCAAACTAGTGCAGATAGGCTTCAAATGAAACACGTCCTAATGAATTATGTAACTAATTAAAGGTAATACATTTAGTCCCTAAACAACTTCTGCTTTCGAGAAAAATTGAATATTAGAATTTTCCTGTGCTCCCGGTAAATGTTGATAAATTTCAAATAGCGCCTACGGCCGTGCAATGGTAGCTGCGACCACGAACATCTCAGAATATGTAGTTATGATATATGATTTCCAAACGGGAATAGCTAATCGGTCGATTTTAGTCAATAAACATTGTTTTATAGCTTAATTAATATCTTGACCTTGAGAGGGAGATATACAACATAAAGAGTTTATTATTTACAATTTCATGACTTTAGACTCGATTTCAACCGCGACAATGAACACTAAATATTGTAGGATCGCATATATTTCAATATATTCATTTGAACCAAATTCATGACCCCATACCAAAACTTTGTATTACCTTTAATACATAGACTAAGAGGAGCCACATATTCGAGAAACCCTAAATTAGGGAGGCGCGATGGCTCAGTGGTAGAGCAGCAGTATCGTATCGAAACCAAGTCGATGCGCTAATGCCCTTAAAGGCAGACAAATCAGACAAACCGATCAAAAAAGGTTTGAGCTAAATCTGATAACTTATAAGAAAGTTATGAATTTTTGAAAAAGTATGTAAAACTATGGAACAATGAGATTCACAACCCAAATTGCCAAGATGGTTATAAGTTTGTGACGTCATGTCCTCACAACTTATCAATTGCTTTATATAGTTTAATCACATTAATTTCCCTTTTTATCCCCCAAAACTTGATTTCCCCATGCCTTTGCCCAGGTTATATGACTTACATCATATTGCATGCATGACATTTCCCAATTTTTTGTATGAATTTTGAAGAATTGATACTATTTTCTGAATATTGTTTATTCATAATTATTGATTTTTATATAAATAGTTTATAAAAATTCAATTTTTCATGATTTAACTGGACAAAAATTACTCTTTATTTGTGCATCCACACAAAAACACATGACTAACAATATAACTTGGATGCTGGTGTGAAGAAATAAGATTCTTAGGGTAAAAATAGGAAATTTATATTATCAATAGAAAGAAAATAATTAGTGGATAGTGAGGACTATACGCCACAGACTCATGAGTGAGTTGCCAATTTGTGTAGTTATTTTCAAAGTATTTTATGTCATTAAACATTCATAACTTTCTTATTAGTTATTCGATTTTGCTCAAACCTTTTTTGATTGTTTTTTCTGATTTTCTTGGTTCTATTGAAAGTAAGTTATTTTTGGAGTGGACTTGGGCTTTAAGTAAGGCATTAATCGTCATTACCAAATTCATTGGAGAGGACTAAAGCCGTCGCGTCGCGACGCGTCGGTCCCTGGTAGGCGCATTTATACTGTCAAATACCTCATTTTGAAAGTCGCGATGTTTCGCGCACCCGTTTACACTTGTGCGGAAACATCACCGATTGAAAAGCTCAGTGATGTTTTGGCGTGTTTCAGTTGGTAATGCGCATGCGCGGCACTCGATGCTGTTCTTATGTTATTCCTTGTTTTTTATCATTCTATCACTTCCTCTTTCTGTGCTTCTTTATGTTTTTCTTTGTTTCTTCCTTCTATCACCTTCTCTTATGTTATTCTTTGTTTTTCTATCATTGTATCACTTCCTCTTTCTGTGTTTTCTTATGTTATTCTTTGTTTCTTTTTTCTATCACCTTCTCTTATGTTATTCTTTGTTTTTCTATCATTCTATCACTTCCTCTTTCTGTGTTTCCTTATGTTATTCTTTGTTTCTTCCTTCTATCACCTTCTCTTATGTTATTCTTTGTTTACATCGTTCTATCATTTTCTTCAAGGACGACAGCTAGCTCCGCTCCTAAAGTCACGTGACCTTTAACATCGCGATGTTACAACTGCGAGCGTTCATACTTGCCAAACACGCCCAAACACGCCCAAAAATCACACTTCGTTTTGGAATGTTTAGGGCTTGGCATTTCTGCCGGTAAAGCGTAGTTGCCCTTGGTAACATCGCGGTCAGGCTCCGGTTTGGCATTTTTTGGCGTGTTTGGAAGACAGTGTAAATGCCCACCACATTGTTTTATAGTAGTCATATCAGGTACAAAAACAAAAAAAAAATCAAAAAAACAAACAAACGAATCTCGGAAAGCATAACAGGGCATGGCACTGATAACTGAACTGATAGATAAACAAACAGCGAAAGATTACTTCAATGCATTGAAATTAAGTGTGTGAAAACAACAAATATCCTACATGGATATAAATAATTGCGTTCAATTTGTTTTCCTTTAAGATTATTTAAAGACAAATCCATCCTCAATCATGGTAAATTGCTCTGAAAAAAAGAAACGCGAAAGTTTGAACTAAATAAGAGAGTTATGAACGTTTTAACTATTATATCATTAAATCTATGAGAATATAAAATCGGCAAGCTCATCGGTGGATTATGGTGTTCTCATGACGATGAAAGACTTGACTTCATGCGTGACTGATCTTTAACGAAAGGGAGTTAAGTCTTTTGTCAACTATGTTTGTTGCTACGGCAGGCAGCCAGTGAAAACAAATCTGTTTAATCAAATCATGGAAATGCAAGCATTACTTTAAACAAAAATAACTTTGTTATTCCTGGCTCATTTTTCCCTGATCGAGGTGTCATATAAAAGGGCATAAAACGAACTTTCTAGAAATGTGATTTTCTCTTTGAAATTCATATACCGTTCGCCAAATGAATTGTTGGTACCCTCTCTTCTAATTGTTTTTAATCATTCATGCGTGAGATATGCATCACTTGAGTTGTATCAAATGAAAGAAGATGATCTAAGCTTTACAAATAGGTGTCATTTATTAATTATAATTATGATTAAGTTATGATAAAACATCGAAAATGCTCTGTTTCGTTTTGTCTGGGACGCACGGTAAGTGACCTAGGTTCACTAAGGAGGAAAAGCGAAATTAATGAATATTAACATAACTTTTGAATAGGACCAATTCTAATTTTTTGCTAACAAAAATTCCCTTACTTTGATAATTAATTGATATACCTACACACTTGTCATGTTGATCGCGGGTACAACCTAGCCAATGTGATAAATGGGAATAATTACTTTCGACGGATCGAATTAGATTTCTATAATCTGAAGTCGAATAATTGATTATTGATAAGAAATATCACAACGTCCTTTAACATTAAAAAGTGTCATCATGTCACTGAAAATATTAATAATGGTAGAAGGGTCAACATTCTTTAATAACACACCTATATTTGGCTGATCATACAAATACAGACAAAATGTTAATATAAACAAATTAAACCCAACCCATGAAATAAATTGGACCTTGAACTCGAGGGCAAAGTCATACCGGAAGAAAACGACCACTTTTCCGGAAGTGAGAGTAGAGGAATCACTAAGATATTAACTCGATTTCGAAATTGATGGTATGTTGCAATACATTTTTAATATGATTTCAACATTTTGTTCACATGATCCTTATGAAGCTATAAGAAGGTCGTAGATCCACACAGTGTGTTCCATTCTCTTGGAGCCCCATAGTTGAGGTTACATCTTCTTCAAAACGTCGAAATACTCGATCTGAAGGTTCGATGGCATCGAAAACGCCTGATGTCATGGAAGGAGTTCCAGAGAATCTTCAGGAACAGCTCACCGAGATCTTCAACGCCGTCAACCACGTCAAGAGCTGCGCGAACATCCGATGTGACACGTGCCTTAATGGCGTGGCTTTGGTTAAAGAGATTTCTGGGAACTCTGCCTTAGACCAAGAGAGAATTGGCGACCTGATGGCGGAACGTAGCAGCTTCTCTCGTATGTTCATATCATGTTGGCAGAAGAAAGAATTGCTGCAGATGTTCACCAATGCGTCAGAGACGGATACCTTAATTAAGGAGGCGCAACGGTCCTTCGTATTCTACCGCGCTCTGGCGGGAATCTGCTGGAACTATACAGATGAGTCAGATGCCTTTTGTTTGAAGATAGAGGAAGAAGGTACACTCACAGTCCTGGTGGACTGGATGCTCTTACTCCAGGACAAAACCTTGAACAAATGGGCCACAGAAATTGTCTTCAATGTCCTGAACATCCTGCACAACACCTGTAGAAGGATCGAGGCCATTCGGAGGAGCCATCGACAGATCGTCCCTGCGTTGGAGAAGTTGACAGCATCAAAAGACCCGATTGTCCAAGCATGTGCTTTCCTGTCTCTCTCGTACATGGTCGACAAGGAGGAGGCCGATAAGCTCACCACCAATGCTGCATGTGTGGACAACCTTCTCTCACTGCTCAGGCAATCTCTGGAGAACGTCGAGCACAAGATCCGGATTACCAGAAGCACCGGCACCGACGCCTTCAGGAGGGGTTTCACTTTATCCGCCATCGAGCTCATCCAGGGCATCAAGCAGCTTGCAATCAATGACGACAACAAGCGCCTCATCGCCGAGAAGGATGGCATCACAATCATATCAAGTATGCTAAAGATGGGGCTAAATAAGGACTGTTCATCGCAAGAAAAGAGATACGCAGCAGAAGCACTTTGGCAACTCGCCTTCAGACAGGAGAACGTGAAAAGGATTAAAAAGGACAATGGCTTAATCAAAGGTACGGTTTGCGAATTCCTATTCTTTTCCTATTTTTTAAAAGAATAAATTGAATGGCTTATAATAAAGTAGTAAAGGTTAGTAAGGATATACATCAAATGAAATCAACACGAAAAATGAAGTACATGTATATCGATGACATTCGCATACATAAAGTTTAAAGGGCGTTCTACATACACCTTGAACATGTACATTTCTAATCGTGTATAGCATGACAACACAGGAGACCTTATAACTAAAGCTATGGTCACAAATCAGAGCAGCGACCGACCGATCAGTAGCCTGCTCGGTCGCTGCTGGAATTTAGGCATCGCCCAGCTATTAGGTCGGTGCCGGGCGGCGACCGCCCAGGCACCTAGCGTATTTTGGGCGGCGAGTGAAAAGTGAGCAGGCGCCGCCCAAATTTTAACTCCGCGCTAAAACTTCAGCGGCGACCGAGCGATGCCCTAAAAACGAGCGGTGCCCGGGAGGCCGCCGCTCGGTGGCCGGGCAGCCGCCGGGCAGAATTGGTTAAAAACTCGCCGCTCGGCCAACGAGCAGGCTACTTTTGGGTAATGTGACCATAGCATAAGTAAGTCAGAAAAATGTACCAAAAAGTCAGCATTCCATTAATAACAAATAAAAAGCGAGCCTTTAGAAATTGACCAAACCTTCAATTTTTCGTTAAGAAGTTTTGTTAGTATTGTCTTGTAATTTTTTATTTTTGTTTTCCTCTTTGGATTGAAATATGAATGAGAGAAGCAATAGTTGCAATTTATTTAGATTCGGTCCTTTTTATTCATACCAATTCAAAAGAATACATGTAAATTGTTTTGGTCACACATTGCAAACATATGTAATATATATATATATATTCGTATATGAGAAACTATATCGTTGTGTTTATAATCATAAAAGAACCATCAAAATAAAAGGTAGACAAAATACGAATTTTCTCATATTCTAGTGTTACACATTGAAAATGATGAAAATGATAAAACATCAGTGTGAAGGAAAGAAGGAAGGAAAAGGAAAACCACGCGAAACCGATATTTGAGACCACATGCTCCTCACTCCATTTGGTTTTAGGAAAGGAATGGAATATGGAACATAATGACCCAAAATATCGGCTTGTCCGACATTTCAATGAGCGCATTCCCCTTCCTGACCGTAATAATTCATATAAGTAATTTAGATTGTGATTCTTATTTGCAATGATCTTTTTAGCTTTTTGGAGGATTCATGCCTTGTATTTCTCTGCCAGGTTTCGTCTTTCTCCTGTTACTTAACTCGCCCTCTTGATTACACTTTCCATTTTCCTAGAGTCATCCTTCCTACATGCCCCAAACCAAACAACACAGTTGAAAGGAAAATTATTCGCAGGGTTTCACAATTTGGTATGCTTTTTTTTTTTTTTTTTTTTTTTTTTTTTTTACTTATCACCTTCAGAGTTGGAAAATCTTTCACTTACATCCGACTACGCTCTCAGGCAAGCGTGCAAGGGAGCGCTCTTCACGATGACAACTACAGCTTCACAGGCGCCCTCTACGCCGTCTGAAACGCCATCTCAGCACATCATGATCAGCTACAAATGGGAAGAGCTGTCAAAGTCTGTGATGAGCGAGATTAAGAAGCAGCTGATAAGCAAGGGGTACAACGTGTGGATGGACGAAGATCGTATGAGTAAGTACTAGAATATCTTGATATAGGCCTCTGTATTGCATTTTGCATAACCTCCAGCGCTTTCCCCTCCAACATTTTCCCCCAAATATCACAATTCATTCTGATTTTATTTAAACCGATTCCATTAATTTGTCGATCTTATTCATTTCTACTAACACTTCCATCTGCCATATGCTACGCGACAGCTATGCACCACCTACTGCGTGAAGCGCTCGTTATGTTGCTGCGGTACACGAATCAGAAATCGCTCTATGTACGCCTTCTAGAAAGATGGCGCAATTGAAAAAAAATTAAGGTACAGCTAGAGAAGATGGTAAAATAACCTGCTTTTAAAATATAAATAAGACAAATTTAACTAAACATATCATAAACTAGTTAGCTTAAAGCTACATACCCAATATGTACCAAACAGAACACTCAGATCTTCCCAAAAGCCTCTCCTAACCATTCCACAAATAAATACTAAGTTCTACGGGTCTTGCATGCAGCGGGCGAACTTCGGAATAAACTACCGGAAAATCAACAAAAAAAAAAATTGGTACTGTTGACAACTTTAAGACGTATCTTCTTTTCAAAAATACTTTCCAATGTTAACGAAAAGAAGTACGCTGATCATACCTCACTCTTCTTATGTTACTCTGTCCACTTTTCCAGGGCCGTAGCCAGAGTTTGATGTTTGTTTTTGTTTTTTTAGTGGGGGGGGGGGGGGAGGGGGGCACATACATGTAATTGATCGACGTCCTGGGGAGGGGTCTAAAAAGGTTCAACACATCTTGGAGAAAAAAAATGGGGGGCACGTTCCCCCCGTGCCCCCCCCCCCCCGTGGCTACGTGCCTGCACCTTTCCTCCTTACTCTTTCTTACAGCGCATAGAGGCATATTGTGATATGTGCTATATAAGTACGGTATATCATAATTATGATTAAAACCACTAAAATAGTTTGATTCATGTATTATAATTTCCAAGCGAACCTCGATTTAATTATGTCGTTATATTTAAACATTCAACCTGGGTGTTATTTAGATAATTAAACGTTTACCATGCTAAGTAACATACGAGTAGTCCACTCTCATTTCCCATCTAACCCCCTCCCCCGCACCTGAAGAATTTTACAGAATACACCACAATTAACTGCAGTTTGTGTGGAAAGCATATTTACTCCAGAACTATATATCGAATGCGGAGAACCCAAGGCTCTATCTTAGGTCCCTTACTGTTTTTAGTATATTAATGATGTTGTTAATGCATTTGTTTAGGAGGAGATATCTTTGATTGCATGGCTTATGCTGTGGAGAACTCCTATCTGATCCTGGCTTGTATCACAGAGGGATACCAGGAGAGCGAGAACTGTCGTTTAGGTTCGTAAGTCCTGGGCCCTGTTTCATAAAACTTGATATCAATAACAAGTTACAAGCTACTGTTATAAGCTAGTGAAATCAGGTACCTGATTGACTGAGAGCGAATTTGTCATACAAATTTAGCAGTTGTTGTAGATAAAAAGTTTTATGAAACGGGCCCCTAGCCCCTTTTCACACAAAATACCCTCAACGGGGCATTAACGGAGGAAATATTTAGGTAGCCGCTGTCACTATTTGTTTATACACTGTTGGTCATAAAGGTGGAATAATTATGTTTACCCCAAATTATGGAATGATTTTGACAACGAATTTCCCCTAATATATCTAGATAATAGTATAAATTCTCAGATTTTAGTGAATAATATTTTGCGAGTGTTTGTACCGCAGTAGTAATGCAGTACAATTACCGTGGAAGTACTGCAGTATAAATACCGCAGTATAATAGCGGAAGTACTGCAGAACAAGTACCGCGGTAGTACTGCGAAAAGCGACCCATTTACCGGAGTTAATGTACTGCGAGTACCGCAGTAATACTTTTTTTTTTCTGTTGTGAGGCATTAATCATCATTACTGTCAGTTATGACTTAAAGACGTAGGTCCCCTAGCTTATAAGCATACTAGCACAAACAAACACTCGCAAATTATTATTCAATAAAATCTTAGAATGTATACTATTATCTAGATCTATTAGGAATAAATCATTGTCAAAATCATTCCATAAATTGGGGTAAATAATTATTCCACCTTTATGACCAACAGTGTATATTTTTGGTGAGTTTTTTGATAGATGCATTATCATAAAGAGAGAGAGAGAGAGAGATTGGGGGGGGGGGGGTGGGGGGGGGGGGGGAGGGGGAAGGAACAAAAATGATAGTGACTATAAAATCTGTGACTTGTAAATAATTAATTACCGCAAGAGAAAATCCGAGCTGAATTTTAGTTTACCTTGCACCTTGTGGTTTGTCTAAAAATATGAAAATTAGACGAAAATCTAGATAACTGACCCCACGAAACTTATAGGTTATGCATTATCGGGCATTCTGACAGATCAATTGTCTCATTGTCCAAGAGACCAAAGAATTATACCAGATAATTAGATGGTCAGTATTCAGTCCGGTTTGTTATCAGAAGCCATAACAAAAAAACAGAATCAAAGAACTTGCAACATCAACTGTGAGGTACTATGTACTGACATGACTGTCCTGTCCGATTTTCTAGAAACAGTGTCATGAGAAAGGCGCTCCAGTGTTGCACTGATCCAACCCTGTCAAATCTCTTCCACAGAGGCTACATACACCTTTGACTGCAACAAGTGGAGATTTTTTTTAACTGACCTGAATTCATTTACTATTTGCTATGGAGACTATTGGCCTGCCCGACTATCTCGATAGAGTACCCTGTAACACCGTTGCATCCAATATTGTCGGTCAATTCTGCAGAGGCAATGTATGCGTATAGCCTGCTATGATTTCATATCCACTATAGGGACGATTAACCTGCCTAACGATCTCGAAAGAGTGTCAAGTAACAATGTTGTATCCAATACTGTCCTTTCAATTCCACAGAAGCACGTTATGCTCATGGTAACCAAAAGCGGATTGTCCCAGTAAAGGTAAACAGGCGCTTCAAGGCAACAGGATGGCTCGGGGCCATCACCGCAGGGAAGATGTACTACCTCGTCCAAAATGTAGACCAGGTTCCCAGCGAACTTCCCCGGATCATCGATCTGGAGATTGAGGAGGAACTGAAGAAGAATCCCGAGGCACAGTCGGGTAGGGACTCTTTCCATCTAATACACTCACAAACCCACATACTAAGACCATATGAACACATTCATATTTATATTTCACCTGAATTCAAGTCAAGCGTCACTTGTAATGGCGGTCTCTTGTACTTTTTCCACAGATAGTTAGGATAATACTTGTAATTAATACTAAGAAGAAGAAGACGGTTGAAAAGGGAACACCATGAATACGAACAGGTGCCGTCCTCAATTTTCTCAGAATGAGATGATATGCCTGGTTTCAATATTATATTTAAAGAGTTACCAGTTTGAGGTCCCACAGAATTCCTCATTTAATTAGTGATTGTCAAAATGAATTAAAAAAATATCTGATGTGCTGTATCAGATTTTTACAATCGCGTTCATTGATGAGATTCACTGACTTTTTTGCTCCTATTCAAAGAAACAAAACGTGATTTTGACTTTGTATAATAAAGCGGGACTGCACTACTTGCTACTTGCGCCCTCTATACATCCGACAATGCCTAAGCGGTACCCGTTGATCCACATGATCCCCTTTTTCGTATGTTAATTTTGAGCTGATTTGATGAGATAACCACCTGCCAGTGACCACGCAGGGAGGTCTAATCCCTCCTGGCCAAACTAGTGCAGATAGTCTTTAATGTCCTATTACACGATTTAGAAAAAGCTTGTAAATTAATGAAACATATCCAGTTAATTAGAGAAACAAGGAGAGGAAGTCGAAGAGGAAAGGCCAGTCACATTATACAGACACAACACGCACACAACACGCACACGAGGTCAAACACCATGAATAGCGAATTTTGACAGCTTTCATGTTTTCTGTCCATTTCCTGTGAGCTCTACATAATACATGTATGCTATGATGCTATTAGCATGATACTAATATCAAACACATATATTAAATTTAAATATTTCAACAATATTGTTTCATTATCATTTTTATGAAACCATAAACTCTCTTCCTCAGGAGCACGAAGCGGTGGACCAGTTGAACCGGAAGTCAGTACCTGGGACGCCACCGAAGTCCGCGAGTGGCTGACATCCAACGGCATCAGTTCCACCAACGAGAGTCTTCGGAACCTCACCGGGCTGCATTTGCTGCAGATTAAGAAGCAACTGGAGAGAGCTCCGGATTCGTTCTACCCGTCCATGAAAGAAGAATTGAAGGTCCCCTACCTGGAAGTCCTTTTGTTAGCCGCAGCTTTGGAGAACCTCTGAAGAGAGTTATTTCCGTCGTTCTTCTTTTTTCTGTGGATGGAGCTTCCCAATATAATTCCTGTGAATTGTTGTAATAAGTGTAAAATGTGTCACCAAGGAATAGATTTTACATAATTATTCCCGTTTTCTATTGTGGGAAGAATTGCCTAAATCATTTTTGTTGATGTCTTGATGCAGTACTTGAACACTTTTGTATACGATCAAGTCTTTTGCAACGAGTTTCAGCCATTGATTAGAAGCTTAGATCCAACTCTCAAGAACTCCTAGTCCTAGTCTGATATGACTAGAAATGGTCTGTAGCTTGTAAGGTCTACATTTTCCTAAGCTGAGTTGAGACCAGTAGAGGTGTCGTGGCCTGGTTGATATGTCATCGGAATGTGGATCACTTTGTTAAAGTTAAAGTTCCATTGCGGCAATAATGTCTTTTGTCAAGACATTAATCTGTATTTGACACTCTCCACCCTGGTGATGTTAGTGTGTACTTGGTAGAGGAAGACATTTCTCTAATGCCAGAGCATCTTACCAGGGCCGTTCGGCTTATGCCAGAGTACACGCATAGAAACATATACACAAGTATTAAGCGATATATAAATGTTACTACTATCAATATCATTAAGCTATGTATGTACACAAGTCTTCTTCTTTTTCTCGCACTTCTACGATCGAAAGTCCATGCGTTTTGAGGGGTGTCCTAAAACTGTAGTTTCTTCTGCATAACGATCAACTAACTTCATATTTTGGGCCTGCCTCAAAACAGTTAGGTTTGAGCTAAATGTTATTTAGTCAGTTTCCAGAATTTTGCTTTAAGACAATAACAATGTAATATTTAAAATGAATTTGCATTTTTCACGTAGAGAATGCAAAATCTAAGGCATTCCTTTTGAAGAAAGAAATAGTGATTTGAGCAAAGTATGAGTATTTGGAAAGATGAATAAGACTATAAGTAATTCATGAAACAGAGATAATTAGATATTCACAAGTATATTTAAACAGATTGGCAATTAGTTTTGAGCTCAATTATTTCATGATAGTTGCTATTCCGGTATTTCATTTTATTTCTTCATTCACATTAAACAAAAAATCTTTTAAACTAATCTTTCAAAGTATACACTCTCCTATGTTAGAAATAAACGTCACTATCAAAGGTATTTTTTGTTGTTAAAACAGTGATAACCGTAACAATACTCTCAGTGCTCAAATGTATCGATGTAACATGGTTTTAAAAACTAATATGAGTAAGAGAGAAAAAAAGAGAGAAAAATGCATGAATACATTCACATTTCCTTTTTTAAAATTAATTACTTCACTGAAATATATTTGTAATAAAAATATATTTGATGCATTATGAAATGCTGAAGTTTTCTTTTGTCAGTAGCCTCTTATTAAGATTGGAAAAATAAGACGGGACGGAGAGAGAGAGAGAGAGAGAGAAGATCGGAGAGAGAATGAGAGAGATAAAGAGAGAGAGAGAGAGAGAGAGAGAGAGAGAAGATCGGAGAGAGAATGAGAGAGATAAAGAGAGAGAGAGAGAGAGAGAGAATCGGAGAGAGAATGAGAGACATAAAGAGAGAGAGAGAAGATCGGAGAGAGAATGAGAGAGATAAAGAGAGAGAGAGAGAGAGAGAAGATCGGAGAGAGAATGAGAGAGATAAAGAGAGAGAGAGAGAGAGAAGGAAAGAGTGAGAGAGGGAGAGAGATGATGAGAGAGATAGAAATTTGAGAGAGAGAGAGAGAGATGAAATGTTACATGTATCTCAATGTCTGACAATAAATGAGACGGAGAGAGTGAAAGAGAGAAAGAGAGAGAGAGAGCGAGATAGTAAGAGAGAGAGAGAGAGAGAGAGAAAAAGAGAGAGAGAGAGAGAGAGAGAGAGAGAGAGAAAGGGGGGGGGGGGGGTAGTAGTGTTACGTCAATTGATGAATGAAAAGTAATGGTGATAAGTGTATGAAAACAGTCATGATTCATACATTTATTCATTTATTCATTTTTTCTTTTTAGGAGCGACAAATTAAAGAAATTTTATTTTGCTTGTCTTTGCTAAATGCACTTTCTCTTATTGAGAGTCTAAAACCGGCAACATTGTCCATGTGCCCATTTTTGTAAAGCCAAATGAAATCTGTTTCCTGGTTTGTGCTGTAACTGAATAAAATGATTCATACATTGATTAATTAATTCGTTCATTAATTAATTCGTTCATTCATTCGTTCATTCATTTAGTTTCCTTTTAAGGAGGGACACACGAAAGGAAACTATTTATTGCTTTTCTATGCAAGATGCATAATTTCTTGTTGAGAGACTACAACACTACCATGGACAAGACTACGCATGATCTCTGAACGTTTCAAATCCGCTCCGTTTCCTGGTTGGTGTTGAGATCATAATATGCGTATGTGTAGTAAGACACCGCAGGAGAACTGCTTCCTGGTCTAAAATCCAATTCCTGACATGATAACCGTCAGATGCGATTGTTTTCCGGAATAGCATAGACTCCCGCAACAAGCCAGGCATCTGTATTTTTTTTGTCCGTTTGCTTGTTGTCCTTTTGTATTTTATTGTATTTTTTGATTGGGTTGTAAAATTTGTTGTTGTTTGAAAATATAAAATAAATAAAATATTCGGGAATACCCTGCTATTAAGTTTACTTTTCCTAGTTTCATTACAGATACCATAGACGCCCACGAGAATGCGTCCTTCCAAATTGCGCCTCTTTAGTTCTTCCCATAATTTATGAACTCTGAATATGCTTTAAATGCCTACTTGAAAATGGCGGCCCCTGTATTAAACTGCCTTCCAATCGTGTGTGAACGATCATGAGTTAAATCATGTTTCCTTGTTTCCGAGTTTTGTTAAGTGTCGGATATAAATACATGTAAATAGGGCACCTGAAACGTTCTGACTCCTACTAATCTATTTCACGGTTGGTGAAAATCCGTCAGAAAAAAAGCATTAATTTGTAGCAATTTTTAAAGAATATTAAGCCTCAATAATGAACTATTAATATGAACTCACTCTGTTTGCCAGTCAACATAATATATTTTCCTTCCTTAGACCAAATTCAAGAGCCTTTAGTATACACGAAAGACCATCTTTATTGATGTTATGTAGCAGGAGATAGATTTTTTTCTTTCTTCTTCATAGTATGAAATAGAAAGGGCGGTACTCAGAGAAAAGAATTTATATAATAGAGAGAGAGAGAGAGAGAGAGGGAGAGAGAAGGGAAAGAGAGAGAGAGAGAGAATGAGAGAGAGAGAGAGAGAGAAAAAAAGAGAGGGAGAGAGAACAAGAGGGAGAGAGAGAAGGAGAGATAGAGAGAGAGAGAGAGAGATAGCAAGAGAGAGAGAGAGAGAGAGAGAGAGAGAGAAAGAGAGAGCAATAGAGAGACAAGAAAAAAAGGGGAGGGGGAGGTTTTGCTACGCCAGTTGATGATTGAAAAGTAAAAGGGAAAAGTTATGTGGTCATCGCTTAATTTGGGTATAGCAATCGAATAGTATATGAACACGTTAAGGGTATTCGGGAAACGTAACATATGGATGGCAGGAGGGACGAAAAGAGAGATAGAGAGAGAAAATAAGAGAGACAGAGAGAGAGAGAGAGGGGGAGAGAGAGAGAGAACGAGAGAGCTAGAATCAAGAAAGATAAGAGACATGATGATTTCGAACATTGTGGCATCTCCATAAAGGGGCGGCCCAAGCACCCTACCAACCCCCTCCTTAAATGTACTATGTCCCTTTTGCAGCCAACCTCAAATGCTGTAGAACTTTGCAGGAATTATGAATATATCATTTATGTCCGATTTGTGAAATTTAAACGTTAGCAGTGTACTCATATTAAAATTATGCAAGGAAACCCGTTTACTTGCTAGACTTCACTGTCAGACACTATTGAGTGACTGACTGGCTTGTTTTTCTTCTTTGGTAATAACATACATGAAAAGAGTTGTAAAGGGTACATGGGCATTATTTTGTCTACATCAATAACCCACTTCTTGTGATGGCCAAGATTAAACTGATTGAATCTTTGCGCAGCATAAAACGTATGACCATTCGGTACGATTGTCTGAAAATCAAGACTATTACCTAAAGTCGATTTGACAACTAATAGTCGTTATTTTCCCACTTGAAGACATTTTTAAGCCCCACCTTTTTTTAGGGAAGTTCTAAATTAGTATTATCTTTCAAATGCAGTTGGAATTTAACTTTTTCATTTGTTTGGCCTGCAAATGGGACATAGTACCTTTAAATTTTGAAGGCCCTTGAACTTCCTATAATCTCCAAGAGCCACTCATGTATATTCAATTCCACCTCATGTTTAAAAAACCCTGTTATCTAATGTCTGTATACGCCCCTATTCCTTCCTTCCTCATCGTTTTACTGCCTCAATGACAGGAAACAAACCCAGTATGATAACCGCAGTGTAAGCGAGAGTTATACACAGGATTAATATGGCAGGTGATTGTTTCCAAAAGAATCAACGAAACTAGACTATATAGTTGTCAGTCAGTAGACAATGTAGGTTTCATAGAAGCTGACATAAAGTTCCTCGTTAGTACGGTTTGTTTTCAATGTTGAAGTCGATGCTTACAGTAGCTTTTTGGAATCTGATGTCCAGGCAATCTTTGGAGAGAGACGCAGCGCTAGGAAACGTATACGAGGTGAGTAGATTAGTTTTGTCGCACTCAGTTAATATACGGCTACAGTTCTATGTATTTTTTAAAAATTATAAAACACTTTGTAACGTATTATGTGATAACGGTTATATACAGAATAAGAGGAGCCACAGAATCGAAAACCCTACATGAGGGAGGCACGATGGCTCAGTGGAAGAGCAACGGTCTCGTTACCGGGAGGTCCCGGGTTCGAAACCAAGTCGATGCGCTAATGCTAATGGTAAAGCATAAATCGTCATTACCAAATCCCTTGGAGAGGACTTAGACCCGTCGGTCCCCTGGTTGCTTACCTACAAGCATACACATGCTTTCTTAGCAGTCAGGTAAAACAAACAAACACAACAATAAATCAAGGAAAACATAGCAGTGCATAGATATGATAGCTAAACTGTAAGATAAACAAACAGAGAAAAATGACTTGAATGCATTGGAAGTAATAGTGTGATACAAATAAATGATATATGTATATAAATGTACATGTTTGGTAGTTTCTAAAGCAATCATTTTTTCAAAATTCGATTCAAGTTTTTATTCATACAATACAATGTTAAAATGTAATGGTGTATTAAGCAGTGGACTTATACTGTGCAGACGTACTGTATTGTTTTGTTTCAATGCGTTTATTCTTTTTGTATACAGTGTGTTCAATTTCTTTACTTTTAAGATTATTTAAAGAATAATCCAGCCTTAATGGTATAATGCTCTGAAAGACGAAAAGGACAAGACAGATTGGTGACAGTTTGAACGAAATTTGATTTCTGTTAATTATTGTTGAAAGCTATGATTTTTTGAGACTTGTAAACAACTTGTAATCACTATTCCTAAGGAAATCTAGAATGGCAAAATCGGTCTTTGTGACGTAGTGGTGAACAACTAGCCCATTTGTTACACACAACGAATATTTTAAAAAAAAATTGTAAAAAAATAAAAAAATATGGTAACAAAGGTACTAAGGTAGAACAACTTATATTATACACAAATCTTATTCCTAGGATTCGAAAACACATTGTGTATTTTTCAATAAAATTTAGTTTAAGCTTTAGATAAAGAGAGTCAGACTCGACTAGCTCATGTGCTATTTTTACTCTATTTTACCATCGATCACAAACTCATTGTAAATAGTCATTTATTATTTCACTCTTGACACTAAAGTGAATTGTAACTATTTTAAAATATTTGTATAATGTACATGTTTATCGCTGTACAATATGTATTTTTATAATTCATGTCATGTATTTATGTTATATTGACATTGTCATTGTATATTTATATATATCTTTTGTTTCAATGATGGTGAATGAATTCAATTCAATTCAAAATTCAATTCAATATGACCGAGGAGGACATATTATTTATGCTATCCATAATATCTTTTTAGTATTACCCCAAGGGAAAAGGGTATTAGAAAGAAAAACAAAATCCAAGAAGGAAATCAACTGTCTTTTGTACACAACACGCGGGAGAAATGTCAGTGACTGCGTCACAATCCACGATTGCCAATTTGAGATTCGCGCAGATGTAGTGAGTGACATTTTAAATTTTCTTAACTTTCTAATTATTGGAGCGATTTATTTCAACCTTTCGCCATTCCGTTTTCTCAATTTTCTTCTTACATACATACTGAGGGGGTTCTTAACAACGATACAATTGCTCTATAAATGACCCGTATGGTCATACTAAGAGGACCAGGGGCGTACGCGGGTTTTTTTTCTCGAGGGGGGGGGGGGGGGGTTAAAATGTCGCAACGACTCAGCCAGCAGGTGTATGCTTTTTTTTTTTTTTTTTTTTTTTTTATTAACCAAAAACAATTAAGGGGGGGGGGTCCTCCAAAACAGAAACATGAACAAATGAGGGGGAGTGGTTCGACCCACCCCCCTGCGTACGCGCCTGAAGAGGAATAATAATAATACGGAAGACAGGAAACATTGATATTGCTCGGGTAAAGTCGGTTTGGAGGAAATGTTATTCTATTTATTTCCTGTACCTTAGGAATAGGCATATAGGGTATAGAACACAGACAAACATGCACGACATTATTGTGTTGAGTACAATGGATATCATTAGATATACGGGTGCCTCTATTCACGCTGATTCTGAAGTATTGTTACATGTATTAACATTCTTCACGGAGATTATTTTATAATCAAAACTAGTGTCCAAGGATTATTGTTTTTAATGGAGGAGGGAGGAGGGGGAGGGATAAAAGGAAAAAAGTGTCACATGTTAAATGCATTGTTTAACAATGTTTCCAGTTTTACAAATCTGAGATGCATGGACCTACATATACGTGTTAACAGTGTATGTGGGGGTATGGTGTAATGTTGAAGCCCTAGCAAAATTGCACTTCAAAATGATCTAGCAGTGCCTCAGATACGTAAAAATCTTTGAATGCTCCTAAAGGAAATTTTCCCTATTATATAGACTGTAGTGTTAAAACAAACAGTTGGGAAAAATCTTTTTGAACTTTCTAATTCTTTCTACAATCTTTCTTTGAATGATTTTAAGGTATTGCAAATTTCCTTTTAACAAAAACTTCCTTACTGTGATAAATATACAATATTTGATTGATGTACTTACATAATTATCATGTTGATCACAGATACAATCTAGCTAATGTGATAAATGGGAATATCACTTTCGACGGATGGAAATAGCTTCTATAATCCGAAGTCGAAATCATTGTTTAGTGATCAAGCAGTTTAAGTTCTTTTATTTAAAACAAAAATAAATATTGCAATGCCTTGTGTTTCAAGTAGGAACAGACCGACATTTTCCTTATATTCCCAGTTACACCGACGCGACCGGCACAGCGGCACTAGACCGATTACCATGATAACAAGACGAACTAAAAAAGTACATTTAAACTTCAGTCGTTTCTTCGACTCTTTGTATGGTCGCCCGTTTACCGACCATTCAATTTTGCACAAAAAAGGAATATGCAGCAATTGACCAAAGGATTCCTATGTGCAACAAAAAAACTACTAAACTTCAGTCTTGATTAGCTCAATGACAGCCAGTTTAAAACCTATATAGATATTTATTGCAGTGTAAACAATTAGTAATCAGGGGGGTGTTTCACAAAGACCCTAAGTTGAACTTATCTCTAAGTCGGACTTAACAATTATGGAAAGCCATTAGCATCCTTGAAAATATTTGGTAAACGTTATTTAAAAAGGCATAAAATGTTGATTCAAATCATTCATATTTTCTATTATCATGGGAGATTTCATGTTCTTATTGTGGAATTTATGAAAAGTCTAAAATACTTGCTTTTTTGCTTTTTAATATATTTCATAATAAGGCTACAAAAGGCTCTCCATAATATTTAAGCCTAACTTAGAGTTAAGTTCGACTTAGAATCTTTGTGAAACACCCCCCTGGAAGCCTTTGGTATCATCTATCCCATGATAACTAAAATGTCGCAGAGGGAGACAATTCGTGTGGCAAATAAAGAGTTAAACCAAGGACCACGCTTCGATAGCTTGGAGTTGTTATGGAGTGGGTTTGTAGGTGTGACTGAGGTATTAAAGGACGATTAAAACCTTGAATTTAGGAGAAAAAGTTTAAGGTCTTTTTGTGGTTTGTTTTGATGAGGTTTGTTTAACCTGACTGCCAAGAAGGCTTGTATATGTTTCTATGTAAACAACTAGGGGACCGACGACTTTAAGTCCTCTCCGAAGAACTTGGTAAAGAGGATTAAGGCCTTACCAAAGGGCATGAGCGCATTGACTTGATTTGGAACCCGGGGCCTCCTGGTTACATGGTGAATTTTAAGGGTCAAGGTAATGAAATATGTAAAGAATCTAATGGTTGCACATTCATTGTGGTTATATAAACAAATTAAAGTATTCATTATTTTGGCGCATGGCGTAACATGCTGGAGTTCAGCAAATAAAATACCAGTCCCTGTCAACAATAGTTTGCATGAACAAACCTTTGCCAGTCGTTTTGAGTAACAAAGTCTCCACCGTGTGACCTTGCCGACGGCACACTTCAGAGGCTCTGTATTAAAATTATCTTCTTCTCAGCCGAAAACTGTCTCTTTAGGATTTGTTGTAAAGCGTAAACAAAAATTGAATCAATAATTGCTAACTAGGTAAACATTAGCATTTTTAAGCAGAATGTTTATTTCTTGACAATTTGTGTGCGAGGATGCTTATTCAATCGTACAGAATCATGAAAACATAATAAGGAATATCACAACATCATTCAATATTCAAAAGTGTTATTATGTTACTGAAAAATGAATAATGGTAGAAGGGTCAACATTCTTTAATAACACACCTATATTTTGCTGATCATACATATACAGACAAAATGTTAATATAAAAAAGTAAACCCAACCCATGATATGAATTGAACATTGAACTAGAAGGAGAAGTCATACCGGAAGAGAACGACCACTTCTTCCGGAAGTGAAAGTAGAGACATGACTAAGACAATGATTCGATTTCGAAATTGATGGTATGTTGCAATACATTTTTAAAAATGATTTCAACATTTTGTTCACAGGATCTATAAGAAGCTAATAAAAGGTCCTGGATTCACACAGTGTGTTTCATTCTCTTGGAGCCTCAGAGTTGAGACGCAGCAAGTGCCTACATCCTCTACAACCGTCGATCAGGTATCCGTTTGCATCTAGAGTAATGGTATCTTGGTAGATGGGAAATTTCATCATTCTTGGATTCAGTGCTCTGCGAAATACAATGCCGTTCGCATGGCTGCAACGATTGCGAGACAGGATCCGTCCTCGATCTGAGGGTTCGGCGTCATCGACGACGCCCGATCTCATGGAAGGAGTTCCAGATAATATCCAGGAACAGTTCAACGTGATCTTCAACGCCGTCAACCACGTCGAGAGCTGCGCGAACATCCCATGTGGTACGTGTATGAGTGGCGTGGCTTTGGTTAAAGAGATTTCTGGCAACTCTGCCTTAGACCAAGAGAGAATTGGTGACCTGATGGCGGAACGCACCAGCTTCTCTCGTATGCTCATATCATGTTGGCAGAAGAAAGAATTGCTAGAGATGTTTACGGATGCGTCAGCGACGGATACCCTACTAAAGGAGGCGCAACGGTCCTTTGAATTCTACCGCGCTCTGGCGGGAATCTGCTGGAACTACACGGATGAGTCAAATCCCTTTTGCCTAAGTATAGAGGAAGAAGGGAGACTCTCAATCATTGTGGACTGGATGCTCTCACTCCAGGACACCACCTTGAACAAATGGGCCACAGAAATTGTCTTCAATGTCCTGAACATCCTACACAACACCTGTAGAAGGGTCGAGGACATTCGGAGGAGCCATCGACAGATCGTCCCAGCGTTAGAGAAGTTGACAGCATCAGAAGACCCGATTGTCCAAGCATGTGCTTTCATGTCTCTCTCGTACATGGTCGATAAGGAGGAGGCCGATAAGCTCACAACCAATTCTGCCTGTGTGGACAACCTTCTCTCACTGCTCAGGCAATCTCTGGAGAACGTCGAGCACAAGATCCGGATTACCAGAAGCACCGGCACCGACGCCTTCAGGAGGGGTTTCACTTTATCCGCCATCGAGCTCGTCCAGGGCATCGAGCAACTTGCAATCAATGACGAGAACAAGCGCCTTATCGCCGAGAATGATGGCATCGCCATCTTATCAAGGATGCTGGAGATGGATTGTACATCGCAAGAAAAGAGACACGCAGCAGAAGCACTTTGGCAACTCGCCTTCAGGCAGGAGAACAAGGATAGGCTTAGAGAGGAACTTGACTTACTCAAAGGTAAGATTTGGGAATTGCTATACTTTCCAGACTAAATAATTAAAGGTAATAATTATGGTTAGTAAGGGTTTACATCAAATTAAATGACATTGACAGGAGTTGGTAAAATAAAGTACATGTATATCGATGGCATTCGCAGAAACAGAGGGCGTCCTACATTAACCTTGAACATGTTAAATGTGTTATTGTCTATAGCATGGCAACATCGGAGACCCTTTACATTTAATAAACTAATATAAGTAAAGTTGGACAAATGTACAGAAAAAGTCAAGCATTCTATTTTAACAAACATCAAAAGCAAGCCTTCAGAAACTGTATAAGCCTCGAATTTTTCGTAAAGGTCTGTTGTTTAGTATTGTTTTGTATTTTTGTATTTTTTTTTTATCTACACCCCTTTCGATTGAGATATCAATTTCTACATTCTTTTAATAAAAACGGGGGAATCAATGGAAGCAATTATTTGCAGGGTCTCACAATTCCGTATTTTTAAAATTATCTTTCCCCTCCAGAGTTGATAAGTCTTTCATGTGGACCCGACCCCGCGCTCAACCAAGCGTGCAAGGGAGCGCTCTTCGAGATCTACAGCTCCAAATTACCGGATGAGTTGATTACTGCGAATACGAGTACAGCTTCACAGACGCCCTCTACGCCTACTGAAAAGCCTTCGCAGCACATCATGATTAGCTACAGATGGGAACAGCCGTCAAAGTCCGTGATGAGCGAGATCAAGGACCAGCTAAGAAGCAGGGGATACAACGTGTGGATGGATGAAGATTTCATGAGTAAGCCATACAATCACTTATCATAGGCTTTAGTCCAGAATCGGACCGGTTTTGATTTATTTGCGTGATCGCGATCTCACTCCACTCCACTCTTCCTTTAACATAATAAAGAAGGCAAATCGAACTACAACATAGCAACTAACGTTTAACATTCACCAGTTAAAGTCATGTATTATATTTTGCGAGCGAACCTAAATGAAAATATGTAATTATATTTTTAACATTAAACCTTGGTCTGATATCGAGAATTAAAAGTTAACCATGATAAATTATATGCGAGTGGTCCACCCACTCTCATTTCCCGTAAACAATTGAGAATCTTGACTGCCAAAGAAAGTTTTAAAAGGTTTTTCATACGCTTACATTTATATTTATTGTATAATCCCCGTCAACCCCCTCCCCTCACACCTAGAGAACATTCCAAGATACATAACATTTAACTAAGGTTGGCGTGAAAAGAATATTTACCAATAACTATGTCGTTGACTATCTGTTTAGGTGGGGATATCATCGAGAAGATGGCTAAAGCTGTTGAGAACTCCTATCTGATCCTGGCTTGTGTCACAGAGGGGTATCAAGAGAGCAAGAACTGTCGAACAGGTTTGTAAGTCTGGGCTTATTTTCACCCAAAACCCATCCCAAAAAGGCTCACAACGGGGCATTATAACGAACAATTCCTAGATGAAACCGAGTGCTCAGATTTAAGTGGTTGATATTAGTGATTGATTCTCTGTTATTGTTTGTCAGAGGCAACTTATGCGTATAACATGAAATGATTTCATATTTACTAACGAGCCGATTGACCTACCTAACTATCTCGAAAGAGTGTCAAGTAACAATGTTGCATCCAATACTGTCATTTGTTCAATTCTGCAGAGGCAACATATGCGTATGACTGCAACAAGCGGATTGCCCCGACGAAAGTGCATCCAATACTGCCGTTTCAATTCTGCAGAGGAAACTTATAACATGATATCATTTGCATTTTACTAACGAGCTGATTGACCTGCCTAACTATCTCGAAAGGGTGTCTTTTAACAATGTTACATCCAATACTGCCGTTTCATTTCTGCAGGGGCAACTTATGCTTATAACGAGACGATTTACCTGCCTAACTATCTCGAAAGAGTGTCTTCTAAAAAAAAATCATCCAATACTGTAATTTCAATTCCGCAGAGGCAACTTATGCGTATGACTGCAACAAGCGGATTGTCCCGGTGAAGGTAAACGAAGCATTCAAGGCCTCGGGATGGCTCGGGGGCATCACCGCCGGGAAGATCTACTACCCAGTCCCAGGTGTAGACCAGGTTACCGACCAACTTCCCAGGATCATTGATCTGGAGATTGAGGAAGAACTGCAGAAGAATCCTGAGGCACAGTCGGGTAGGGACACACTCAAAAACACCCACACAAAGACCGAATAACCAAATTTTCATTACAAATTTCACATTATTTTTAAAAAATCTACGCCGCCATCCTACTCAAGCGTCGATTATGATGGCGGTCTCCTAAACTGTTACCACAGATAGTTAGGATAATACTTTTAAATAATAATGATAAGAAGACGGTTGAGATGGTAACACCATGAATATCATAAGTGCCGTCTAAAATCTTCACTGAAAGTGTTGCTATCGCGTTCGTTGATGAGTTCCACGGACTTCTCTGCTCTTTTAAAATAAACAACAAATCCTTTTGACTTTGTATTTTAATGTCTTATAACACGATTCAGAAAAGCTTGTAAAGTAATGAGACATTGCCAGTTTAAAATACACACAACAACGCACATAAATCGATCACAACCCGCACAAAACACACACACAATGAATAGTAAAATTGGACAGCTATCATCTTTTAGGTCCATTATCTGTGAGCTTTAAAAAAAAAGCATGCTACGATACTTTTGGCGTGATACTAATATCAACCACATGTATTAAAAAAAAAAAATCATCGATATTGTTTCATTGCCATTTTATGAAACCATATACTCTCTTCCTCAGGGGCACGAAGCGATGGATCAGCTGAACCGGAAGTTCGTACCTGGGAGGTCAAAAAAGTCCGCGAGTGGCTGACCTCCAACGGCATCAGTTCCACCAACGAGAGTCTTCAGAACCTCACCGGGCTGCAATTGCTGCAGCTGAAGAAGCAACTGGCGACGGCTCCGGACACGTTCTATCAGTCCATGAAAGAAGACCTGAAGGTCCCCTACATGGAAGTCCTTTCGTTAGCCGCAGCTTTGGAGAACCTCTGAACACATTATCTCTTCCTTTTTCATTGATCGGAGTTTCCCAATGTAATTTATGTGAATTGTTGTACGTAAGAAAAGTGTTATCAGTTAATATAAATTACAACATTATTCCCGTTTTTTATGTTTATACTTGTGAGTCTATTGACGGGAAGAATTGAAGTGCCTAAGTACTGTTTTTGTTGATGTCTTGCTGCAGTACTTTAAAACCTTTTAATACGATCATGTCTTTTGCAATGAATTTCAGCTATTGATTAGAAACTTAGATCCAACTCTCAATAACTCCTAGTCTGATATGACTAGCAAATAATGTTCTGTAGTTTGTATGGTCTTCATTCTCCTGAGCTGGGTTTAGACCAGTAGAGGCGTCGTGGTCTATTGGATATGTCACCGGACTGTAGATCACATTAATCTGCATTTGACACTCTACATCCAGGGGAGGTACATGAGTACCTGATAGAGGAAGAGCTTTCTCGAATGCCAGAGAGCATTATCAGAGCCGCTGTAAAAATGCTATTACATGCTTAGAAACATTCGAATTTAAGCGCTTTATACATATGTTACTACTATTAATATTATTAAGCAATGTTATGTGTGTAAATTATTGTTCTTCTTTTACGTGTACTTCTACTCTCGAAAGTCCCTGCGCTGTAGGGGGAGTTCTTAGAATTCTATTTTCTTCTGCATAACGATCAAATAGCTTCATGTTTTGGGCCTGCCTCTAAACAGCTAGATTTGAGCTAATTGCTGTACTAGTCAATTTCCAGAATTTTGCTTCAGAACAATACAAATCTACTGTCTAAGAAGAGTTTGCAATTTTCACGTAGAGAATACAAAATCAAAGGCAAACCTCTTGAAAAAAAATGACTTGAGCAAAGTATGAGTATTTGGAAAGACGAATCAGACTATTAGAAATTCATGAAACACAGATAATTGAATCACAAATAATGTTGTTGTTTCTATTCACAAGTATATTTAAACAGATTGACAATTAGTTTTGAGCTCTAATATTTCATGACAGTTATTCCTGGACATTTTAAATACTCATTCACATTTCTTTCGGAATTCAAACTTTTGGAAGTATAAAGTCTACCATGTTAGAATTCAACATCACTATCAAAGATATTGTTTGTTATGACAAAAAGTGATAACTGTAAACATACTGTCTGTGCTTAAATTCATCGATGTAACATTTTCTAAAATTGATTAATGAACAAAACTAGAAAAGAAAAGAAGAGGAAAATGGTCAAAGACATTCCCTTTTATATAGTTTATTAATGAATTCACTGAAATAAGTTTTTAATAAAGATATATTTTATGCATATTAAAATAATGAAATTCTATGTAGATTTTTTTCGTTAGCTTCTGATTAAGACTGGATAGATAAGAAGGGTGAAAGAGAGAGAGAGAGAGAGGGAGGGGGGGGGGGGTGTTAGAGAGAGAAAGAGAGAGAGAGAGAGAGAGAGAGGAAATGTTATATACTTGCGTCTTAGTAAATTGGATGAAGAATCTTATGAAGCCAAAGCGAGTGAGAAAGTAAGCAAGTATCCATTAGTCCAATGATGACAATACATGATATGTTTATCATGTATTATTTTTGTAACTGTTCTGTATAAATGTTATAAACGATGTAAATATGTTCATTCAGGGCCCCATGGAAGAACACTACTTGTTGATGAATGGGCTACCCTGTCAAAAGATTAGAAATAAATAAATAAATAAATAAATAAATATCCGGAACTTTGACGACACCAGACCATCAGCCACGAACACATACTTCCCGTCTCCTTCCGGTGTGCTTGTACCTAAAGTGGCGGGTTCAGGATTCGAGGAGTGGAGGGGAGAAAATTATGTTACATGGGAAAAAAAAGGTCGTCCGGTTTTCGGGTCGATATTTTGGCTAAATAAACATGATAACAAAGTCAATAATAATAATAATATTAATTTTTTATATAGCGCTTAATACAAATTCTCTATGCCCTTTACAAATATACAAAGGTCATCAGTAAAATATTTTTGTTTTCGAGGCTCACGTACGAGACCGATAATCCAATATTTCTTTGTTTTGTAGGTTTAGGTAATTTTAAACGTGTGTTTTGATGGTTCTTTTACCTGACTTCTAAGAACGCATACATTAAAACAACGAGGGGATCGATGACTTTGAGTCCTCTCCAAGGGACTTGATAATGATAATTAATGCCTTATCAAGGTGTGTGTGTTTGGGAGGGGGGGGGGGGTAATATGGTATGAATGCTCCCTATGAGTGGAGAAAAAGCACAAATAATACTGGCTTGAAATCGACTTACCAGGAATAATCATAGGAAATCGCATTGATGGAATCAGAGGGCACTATATGAATACATGGTATGAATGTCACTATAACTGCAGTCAACGCGCTTTAGTGATCATCTGTATACACAGACCACCTGTTCTAATTGAAACGTGTACTATGAAAACCTATGCATTTACACCCTTCGCCTATAACGAACACAATAGGGACTTTTAGATTAGCACGTCGACATAGTGGACTGCTACGTGTGACGTCCTTTTAAGGCATTGGCAGTGCCTTAAAAGGACGTCACAGTCCCTTAAAAGGACGTCATACGTAGCAGCCTACTATGTGGACGTGCAAATCTAAAAGTCCATAATCTCTCTCAATCTGTTACGGGAGAAGAAAAAACGCCATTACTTTGCTTTGATATCCCCCCACTCGACCTATACTGCAACTGCATCAATATAAAGAGATGACACGGAATTATGATTATCAACAAAGGCGAGCACTTAAAAAAAAATTGATTGTGACGACATAATGAACTTTTCACGGACAAGGCTCTCGGCTTATTTGTCATCATTCTACACACAGGGGGGGGGGGGGGGGGCAGCTTTCAGTGATATCCTTTTATACTAGAGGGCCTTATTTGTTATGTTTGGTAAAACGATTTTAATCCTTATATAAAAAATGAAATTATGAGGAAATTTGGCATTGGTACTAGGGCAGATGCTTTTGCTAAGTTTACGCAAACGCAGCCAGTGCACCGTTTCATAAAACTTACCATTGGTGGTAAATTTCCCATTATTGGCAACTACCATGGTAACAGGGCTCAAAAGCCAATCAAAATCAAGGTTTCAATGGTAGTTACCATTGGTGTCAAAGTTACCATCAATGATAAAGTTTCATGCAACGGGGACATGTTTTTGGCAAACGGTAATCAATTACCTGTCCTAATTTTGATTTGTTATGATGGTTAACATCATTTTCGTAACTTAAAAGACAACATTGCTTTCAGAATACCAATCCTAGATTTGAAAACAAGAATGATAATAATAATAATAACAATAACATAATGATGATGATGCTGACGATGATAATACTAAAAGTGGTAATTATAATAATAATAATAATATCAATAGACGTAATAATGATAATTGTAATTATAATACTAATTCTAATTATTAACAACAATAATACTACTACTCCTACTACTACTACTACTACTACTACTACCACTGCTGCTGCGACTACCACTACTACTACTACTACTACTAATACTACTTCTACTACTACTACTACTACTACTACTACTACTACTACTTCTACTACTACTACTACTACTACCACTACTACTAAGAATATATATAGCGACTATAATAATTATTGTCATAATTGTAAGAAGTATCATTATTAACGTAAATGGTCTGATTTTTATGCTTGCCAATCCTGGTGAACTTCATTGCCGTAGCCCTCAGCGACAGATTCCATTCATAAAAAGGATATCGTGAGCTAATTAACATAATGGCTTCACTCGTTGCCATGGGACTGTCACAAGCCACAGTGTCCCCATCAGTGCACAAGCAGCGGCGCTTCGTGAATGGATTCAATAGCTCGTTATATGCAAGGGTAATCATATATATATGCGGACCACAACCACTTTACTTACCGTGGGAGAGGGCAATACTTCGACATAAACACCCTAATAAACATTTAATCATCTGAAACTCTTTTGCTTGTAGAAAAGCATTCACAAGCAGTATCTACGATCGTATGAGCAGGTAATATCAATGATATTCATACTTGATAATGATAGTATCTTGTGTTGTGAATGATGATGTGTTTTTGCATACGTCTGCAAGGTTCTTGATATTTCGATTTTGTGACAAAAAAATATTGTTGGCTAGCCTCCATATTTATCATGTATATCCTAAAATTAAATAACCAGCGAGGTAATTAACCATTTGTTTATACGACAATAGGCCATTCTCGTGATGCAATCAAATTTAATGCACAGATCGTGCTGTGATGATGATAATGATGATGTTGAAAATTAAAACGAAAATTTGCCGATGAAAATGTACCTTACACAGAATTTGCATGTCTTGTGAATATCCATCCCTCGTCATTACTGAATCCCATTAACCTAATCATGGATATATTTGTATTAACTGCATTATTTATTTGACAGTGTCTAGTGGTTTCTTATAAACATGGGATGTTCTACGAGTACTAGACAAATTTCGTCAGCCAAGACAGTTGATGGACCTTCCACACCCAACGAGGCAAATGGTGGAGGACCACCGCCGGAAGGGCAGATCAAACCGGTGTCCAATGACAGTGCTGTTGTAGGTCCAGGTGAAACCGATGGCGGTCCTTCACAACCAGAAACGATTGCTTCACCGAACCCAGAGGGTAAGGCGGTGGCTCAGAATGTTGCGATTCAGCAAGAAGGCACTATCGACGATGCATCGGGGACATTGGCTGACATTTCAGATATTCTTATCGTTGACTCTGCAGCTGCTAAAGCAAAACGAATCGAAGAATTCAGTGACGAGGTCAAAGCATGTTTAACTCTTGTCAAAGCCAGCATCAAGCACATTCAGGATTGTGAAGGCTTCCCGTGCACCTCGTGTCTTAAAATGATTAATGAAATCAACACAGTTTCACATAACGACAAAATTGATCGGAACGCTGTAGGGGATGGTTTGGGCATTGACACAGACTACTGCAACATGTTTGCTTACACGTGGAAAAAGGGAAATATGTTACAGAAGATTGAAGACACTGATCAACAAAAAGCACTATCACATGAGACAACACAAATGTTTAAATTTTATGAAGCACTGCTTGGTTCCGCCTTTAACTTTGCAGATGTGTCTGATTACTTTTGTTTACAAATGGAAGAAGATGGGTGCCTGTCTTCGATTGTAGATTGGTTTTTACACCTCGTAGAGAGTGATCAGGCGATGAACAAATGGGTAGATGACTTGATGTTTGATGCGATGAACATATTGAACAACGCCTGCAGAAGAGTGCCGTCCCTGGTGCTTAATCATCACCGGGCCGTGCCTGCTTTGGAAAAGTTTGGAGAGTTGGAAGATATCATGACACAGACAATAGCATTCATGGCGCTGGCAAAGCTGGTGAAGAAAGAAGAGGCCGACAAGCTTTCCACCAACTACACCTGTATCGTATCACTACTTTCGCTGTTGGAGAAATGTCTCTCCAATATTGAACATAATACATCGATAGAACGACAATCATCCGATGAGAGGTTCGATATTAGTGTTAATGCAGAGGAGTTAATTCAATCTGTAGATGACCTGGCAATCAACGACAACAACAAACGGCTGATAGTAGAAAAGGGAGGCATTCCTATCCTCTCTAAATTGCTCGAACAAGATTGTTCCGTGGAGGAGAAGACTTCTGCCGCCAACGGGATCTGGAGACTCGCATTTCTCAAGGAAAATAAAGAAAAACTGCGGAAAGAGCAGGGTATTATCTACAGTAAGTAAAAACTATTTACATTTTTTTTCACAATCATGACAATAAGGGAGGGCTATTTTAATATTCATATGTATAACGAATTATATTTTAGTTAAATTGTTACTATTAGCACTAGAGTTGTTATCATGATGAAACAGCCTTGAGATAATTATGATGAATTTATTTGTTGCTTAAAAATTAAGTCCACTCCAAATATAACTTGCTTAGATGCAGAAAAACAAGAAAAACATAGCAAAACATATTTGAGTATTAAAATCAGATAACTTAAACCTATAGAAAATTGTGGAACAATGACAATCACTACACGAATTGCCAATTTGGTTATCAGTTTATGACGTAATGTCCTCACTATTTTTCAATTGCTTTATTTATTTGAATCCCATTAATTTCCTTTTTTTATCCCCAAAAACTTTATCTCCCCATGCCTTTTCCCAGGTTGAATGATTTGTATGAACTTGCTGCATGACATTTCACAAAAACTGTTATGAACTTTGAAGAAATGATGATATTTTCTGAATATTGTATATTCATAATGATTGATTTGTATATAAATAGGTAATCAAAGTTCAAATTTGTCATAATCCAACTGAAAAAAACTACTCTATATTTGTGCACCCACACAAACAACATATTGCTATCAATATAACTTGGATGCTGGTGTGAAGAAATAAGATTTTTAGAGGGGTAACGAGAAATTTGTATTATCAATATAAAGAAAAACAATTAGTGGATAGTGAGGCAAGGACGTCACAGACTCATGCATGAGTTGCCAATTTGTCTTGTGATTTTCAAAGTTGTTCATGTCATTAACAATTCATAACTTTCTTATTAGTTTTCCGATTACGTTAAACTTTTTTTAAATTGTTAAATTTTTCTTCTTTCTGTTTCTATTGAAAGTAAGTTATTTTGGAGACGACTTGCCCTTTAAGTCGAAATCATAAGCTTAAGAAATGGAGGAAGGGAGTAGCCCCCACATTATTTGGGTAACCACCACGATACGTGTAGCAGGAATGAGGAAGAGGAAAGGGAGGGGGAGGGGGGGGGGGGGGTGTAGTATTTTATGATTTTTGTTAAGATGAGTAAATAATTAAATCAGTTCATGAGAAGAAATTTTAAGATTGAGTATTCCCACTTTGGGTATTAATAACATAAAACGCATCCATTGTAAGAGAGGAAGCATGTCTTGTAGTCAGAGCCCTTCTGACTATTAACAGACGATATCACATTTTCTTTTATTACCAAACAAGATCTGACGGAGAATTCTCAGAGTGAAAATGAAAAACTCCGCAATGCGTGTATGGGCGCTCTCTTCGAGATCTACGAATCCAAACTTCCCGAAGGCCTAACGGAGAGAAAATCAGATCTCGAGTCACCGCGGAGGGCGGCGTCGGACACTGCAAAGTCCAGTCGACACATCATGCTCAGCTACAAATGGGAACACCCGTCCAAACCTGTGATGCGAGAGTTCAAGAAACAGCTGCGAAAAAGAGGCTACAACGTGTGGATGGATGAAGACCACATGAGTAAGTTTATCTGCATACACTACTCTCAGAAAGAATGGCAATTTACAAATATGACGTGAAATCTTATCTAAAATTTTGCTGTCCTTCATTCAAAGTTGCATATCATATATTATATGATCTTAACTGGTGAATTCGGAAGGTGGGTCGACCAGGTAGTTACAGGAAATTCACTTTTAAATAATATTTCCTTATTTGAGCGTTACTAATAAATGTATCATCGTGGCTGCTAATAATTGCATATAATCCAGAAATTATTATCCCCATATGTAGCTAAAACATGATTATCTATTCTTCCCTTCCTTCTTCTTTCTTGTCTCAGTGGGTGATAAAATCGGTGCCATGGCAGAAGCCGTAGAGAATGCTGATATGATCATAGCTTGTATCACGCGTGGTTACCAAGATAGTCAAGACTGCCGTACAGGTGAGAAAAGATTGACTTCTTTTTCTGATCAATGTCAGTTGACATAAAGGGAGAGGGTCGAGCATACCCGCGGTTCAGGCAAGAAATAACCCCTACTCTCATGGCAAGACTTGGGATCCAGGAAATGTAAGACTTTACCATATGGGGGGATGCAAAGCAATACGTATTTGGTAAACAGGCGAATGATGTCGAATACCATATGAGAGCCTACTAATGTGCGTATTTAAACTATCATTTGCCATGATGCTCATTGAGTTCTGGCTAATTGATGTCTTTGTAAAAAAGACTGTGAAAGTTTGATTACTCATAACATAAAACTATGTGTAAATTGTTGGGATTTTAATTCATCAAAATGATAAAGGATTAAAGAATTATTAGTGTGAGGTGTATTGTGCATGAAGATTGTAAAAGCGTGTTCACTGATCACACAAAATTACTCTACTTTTTATTTTAGCTACGGGGAAACAAGGTCCACATACGATACAAGACATGAAACTGTATTCCCTTTTCGTTATTTTATTGAGGTATAGTGTAATAACTGTACACTTGCAAAGTGTAGTCAAGCAAATGTAAATGACTCGGAATGAGAATGACATAAATGAGAAATGAGAATATTGCACGGAGTTAAATTGGTGAATACTTAATGAGATGGACTTAAATGCAGTGAATAAGCTTACGAATAAGCTCGAGTCGAAATGACGTCGAAAGTCCAATGAAGATGATGAGGGGTGATTTACGAAGGTAGGGGCTCATGCAATGATGATGCGGAGGCTTGATGGCGGAAATGCGTCTTCGATGTCGTGGCTGAAGAGCCATGCAGAACGCAATGTCGACGCAGACGCTCGTGATGATGATGACGATGAAGCTCTCAGACGGGTAGAGAAGAAATGTGGCGCTCGAAGACGAAACAGTGAGTCACTCGATGTCGGAGGCCAAGGAAGAAATGCAGACATCAAAAGCCGGTTGTGATGCAGAGAAGTGAGTCGCTCGACGAATGAGCCGAACTTTGACGATGAATATTCATCAGAGCTACGTTGAGTCGAACTCGATGAATGTTCAGGCGAGCTACAGTGAGTCGAGCTCTTGAGGGTGAAGATCTACCGGAGTGAAGAGAATGGCAGCTCCCAATCAAGCGCCATGTCGGTCCTGATTATATCGTTGCTCTGGAAGACTGCCATCCCGCTGGAGATGGCAGAGAAAAGGTTGACGTGCCATGCAAGTGGCGCATGAGGCACGGGAGATTCTCGAATGAGGAGAGAAGATCAAAGAGACGTGTTGAATCGACTGTAGATATTAGCAGGAGTGAAGAAAACCTTGTGGTGATGAAAATACGAGGGGTGAACGATGCGCGGAACCACGATTCGCGATTGGAGGGATGAACGCACGTGGTCTGAATCAATGAATATAAATGAGTTGCGTATTAAATGGAAAAATAATGGGAACATGAACGTACAGTAAAAATGCGAATGAATGAATGGCTACAAGATTAACGCGAGGATACGGACATGCAGTCACATGCACGGCACACAAAAATGAATATATGGGACTACACAGAAATTTCGCAATAAATTTTGTTCCATATTTTAGCTATTTCTTGCCATTATAGGGAATACTAAAGCATTTGGAAATAAAAATTCTTTCTTTTCAAACGAAGTTTATTTTCTGATAATCTTTCCCAACTGAGGCACTGAGAGAGCTCACGTTTTTCCTACCTCTGCTGCCATTTAGTCGAACTCGGCATTCTCATTAAAATTCTAACATATCTTTTATGTCATGTTTTCAGAAGCGTCTTATGCTTACGAATGCAAGAAGAAGATTATACCTGTGAAGGTGAATGACTTCAAAGCTTCTGGTTGGTTAGGCGGTATCACAGCAGGGAAGATCTACTACATGGTTCAGCAAGCCGAGCTTGTCTCCGAGGTACTCTCCAGCATCATCGAAAAAGAATTCGCAGTACAGAACGAAACGGTCCAGAACGTGGTCGCTGGTATGTCACTTTGTAAGGAGAGTGAGAGAAAGAAGAGAGAGAGAGAGAGAGGGAGAGGGAGAGAGAGAGTATTGTTATACATCTAAATATATTAATTTTACCGCAAACCTTCATGTCATTAGTTTATATCCTTTGTTTTATTCCTTAATTACGTGATAAGTTGCTACTCTGTGTATATCATTTTTTCAATAAATAACTCACCTTCTAGTTTGTTTCATACTCTTGCATGCTTCTTTATCAGTATTAAGATTTAACATGGTATAAAACATAACATGAATAAGCATTAGCATCGTTGAAATTATATATGTATACTTACAATTATACATTTTTCATACAGAAATTTATTTTAGTTACAGTGAGTAAAAACTAACCTAGCTGAAAAAACAAGGCGAATAATATTTTTTTTGGTGGTTGAATTCATATTTTGTGATATTTTGTTATATATATATTTGTTTTTAAATGAGTTTCGTTTATTTACTTGTGCTCTATTTTACTCGAAAGGTCCCCCGTCCCCAGAGCAAGAACCGAAACCACCTCCAGTGGAATCTCAAGTACCCGGATGGGATTCCAAGAAGGTCCAGGATTGGCTGGCAGCTAACAGCGTCACAACACGTAACAAAGCTTTGAAAACTCTCAATGGAACCCAACTGCTGCAACTGAAGAAACTACTAATCACAGCCCCACAAGCTTTCTACCAGTCTATGAAAGATGATTTTAAGGTTCCACTTATTGATGTCCTATCACTTGCTGGGGCTCTTGAAAAACTAAACTAAGTGATTAGTATAATGATGATGATGATGTTGAAGTTAAGACTTTATGTGCCACACAAATAATCTCCCTGAGCCATATTATATTTATCAAGGGCTACAATAATATTGAATTTTTCCAGAGCAAATTCTATCTAAAGCGGTGGTATAAGGCTAGGACTATCATGGAGCTAATGAAGACCGGAAAAGGATAATTTTACAAAAAGCAGTATGTTACTCGAAAACAATCATGGGTACCTATTATTTTGTGCAAAAGTACACGAGTGGACACTGAGCAACCGTGCATAAAGGATAAGAAAGCTAACGCGGCGTTAAAACATATTGTCAGCCGTTTGCATTATTTGTACACAGTTAGTCATAATTTGCACACACCGGACTTGCAAGGAATACCTAAATTTGTTTACAACTCTCAGGCCTGTAAACAGCAACATTGGATGTCCCAATAATGCATTACTTAAAGGAAACCTAAAGGAATAACTTTAGCTATTCTGAGAGATGAAAGGTGTTCTTGCCCATTAATTTAAAGATTTGTTACCAAAGCGTATATTGATTAACAAGATTTCCCACTAAAGTGTATGAGAGAGGTATAAAGCAAAGATAATATACAGTTTAACAGCACGACTTTGGCCTCGCCATTTTCTTGATAAGGTGACCAAGAGCACCTAGTCTGATATGGCTAGAATCTAATCTTCTGTAGCTTGCACGGTCCTCATTCTCCTCAGCTGCGTTGATATCAGTACGTTGACAACAATTTATGAGCTCTATTATTTCTTGATGGCTATACCGAGATATTTTTTTAATTCATACATATTGCTAACGATCTTAGGGTCTCCCATTTTTGAAGTATCAAAGGAAGGATTTTTTCGGTTGAAGTATTAGTGATACACGTGGAAATACTGTCAGTTCTTAAATTTATCGATGTACCATGGTTTCAAAAATAATAGAATTACAAAAAAGAGAAGAATGCATATTCCACACTCCCCTTTACTTTTTGTAGACTTCACTGAAATACATTTTTAATAAAGACATATTTTATGCATTATGAAATATTGAAGTTCTATTTTGTCGGTAACTTCTTATTGAGACTGGAAAGATAAGAATGGACTGAGAGAGAGAGAGAATGATAGCGATAGATAGAAAGAAGATCAGAGAAAAAAGAGACAGAAGGAGAGAGAGAGAGGAGAGAAGGAGTGAGTGAGAAATGGAGAGAGATAATTAGAAAGAGAAAGAGAGGGAGAGTGACATAGATAAAATGTGTGTGTGTGTGAGAGAGAGAGAGGGAAATAGAGAAGGAGCGATTTAGAAAAGGAGACAGAAGTGAGAAACAGAGAGTGAGAGAGAGAATGACAGAAAGAGAGACAAAAACAGAGAGAGAGAGAGAGAGAGATGGAATGAGAGAGAGTGAGAGAGAGAGTGAAAGAGAGAGAGAGAGAAAGAGATAGAATGAGAGAGAGAGTGTGTGTGTGAGAGAGAGAGAGAGAGAGAGAGAGAGAGAGAGGAAATCTTATATTAGTCTTATTCGTATCAGGAAAATTCCAGGATGGACAATCTCACCTTGGCCAATAACCCCCGGAAAACTAACACCCCCCAAAAAAAATATCCCCTTGAAAATTACCCCCCATAAAATTACCCCCCAATAGACAACCACCCCCGAGGACAAATATCACAGGAAAGTTAGCCCCTAATCTCAGGAAAATCACCTCCCGTTGGCAATTACCCCGAGGACAATTAATGATAATAATAATAAGATATTTCTATACCGCAAATTGCATATTGCCTTTAAGCGGTTTAGAAGGAAAATAGTTGAAAGTAAAGGAAACAGAAGTTGCATTACAAATTACATCAATCAATTCAAATAACATTAAAACTTTGCAAACGAAATAATACATATACATATTACAGATCATTTACAATCAAAATACGAATAGTCCATACTTAAGAGTATCCTACATTAATCCACAACATAGCATATAAAAGGGAAAAGGTCAAAAGGGCTATTCAGGAACAAGACTGCATTGTTTTAAAGAACCAGCATTTCGAATTTGGAGGGGGAGATTGTTCCAAAGAACCCCCCCCCCCATCCCTGAAAATCATCCCCGTGTACAATTCCCCCTCCCGCCAAGGACAACCTCCCCGAGGACAATTAACGCCCTCCCCCTGTTCATAAAAGGAAAAGTCCACCCTGATAATACGTTGGTTTTAATAAAGTTCAGCTAACGACGCCAAAAACAAAATAGAAAGACGAACAATGGGTGTTTTATGTGCCTCCTGGCAAATTTTTCGAAGTTGACGAGAGCGGTTGTCCATTATTTCTTTGATTTGTCGGGCTAGTTAGTTTATACGTTTGTTTAATGATTGTTTTACATGACTGCTAAGAACGTCACAGTCAATGCCTTATCAAAGGGAACAACCACATTGACTTTGCTTCGAACCTGGGACCTCCCGATTACGCGACCACTGCTCTACCACTGAGCCATCACACCCTCTCCTTACGCAGAGGACAATTGTCCTTGACTACGTGATGATGTCCCTCAAAGCAAGTTCACAGCTTCAATCCTTATATTTGTATTACAATCCATTATCAAATGGATGGTGCTGATGTTGGTGAAAATGATGATGGTCAAAATGAAAATGAAAATGAATATAGTGATGTAAATATGCCTGACACAGAATATGATGTATTGTGGAAAATCACCCCTAAAGCGATTCATATCTCGGTCATCGACGGGCAGCCTGTTGCCTTGTTTATATTTACTTAGCAACCGGCGAAACTATGCATAAAATACGTCACGATCGCATAATTATATTCTATAAATGCAATTTATTGAATAGGGTTTAAAGTGCACAGGATGAATGCATTTTTGGCGACCAAGTGGATCAGCGTGGTATGCAGGGGGCGTTTCACAAAGCCTTTTTTCAATCACAAATGACAAAATAAATCAATTACAAATCTGCTGATAACCAATCAGAAGCACGGATTTCAGTAGCTTGTAACAAAGAAACTGTCATTTGTCACTGATGACAAGTTTTGTGAAACGCACCCATAGTTAGTGTATAAGAAATATCAAACAATAATTTATTGAGGAAAGGTATTACTCAAAAACGTTCTCAATAGTAAACACAAAAATGACATTGAAATAAATTGTAGATTGGTAAACAATAGCAATAAAGGTGCATGTAAATCACACACTATTACTTGATACTAACATGTATGTGTGTGTGAGTGTGTGTGTGGGTGTTTGTGTGTGTGTGGGGGGGGGGGGGGGTGCACATATAGCACCGTCCTGAAAATCCACTGACCAAGAATAATCATAAGAAAGAGAATCGCTGTAATCACTGTATTAGAATTTCAGTACGGTCAAACGCGCTTTAGTGACCCTCCGTATGAAAAAACCAACCTGTCTATAAAGACCTAATTTTTCGTTTTAATGGAAACAAAGAGTTCTTAAGAAACCTATGCATACAAACCATCTGTCTATTTAGACCAAAGGGATGATACGGAGTTATGATTTACAACAATGGCTAGCACGTTATTGGCAAAGAAATAATATATTTTTCTCGTATTAATAAACCTTTCATGGACTAGGCTCTGTGCCTATCTGTAATCATTCTACATACAGGGAAAGCTTTCAGCACTTACAGTTTATACCCGTGGGCCTTATTTTTTATGTTTGGGAAAACGATTTTTATATTGAAATGAAATTATGAGGAACTTGGAAGTGGTACTATAAAGCAGATGCTCCTGTTAACTTTAGGCAAAGCAGCCAGTTTTGGGCAAACATTACCCGATGACTGTCTTGTCATAATTTTGATTTGTTATGACGATTAACATCATTATTTATCGTAACTTAAAAGACAATATCAATAGCAACACATGTAATTTTTAATTTTTGCAAATAGCATCATTGTTCACATAATTGCTCTGATCCGTACTTAGTAAAACCTTGAAAACTCACCGTCGCCCTCACCGACAGATTCCATTCATAAAAAGTTGTTGTTGTGTTTTGGCTTATTGGCGATTAGTCAGTAATTTGCCTTACGGCACGTGTTATATCTCTCAATTTTGTATTTTTTAAAAATATATTTATTTCGTTTTATATTTATCTATCTTTTAAGATAGTATCGAAAAATAATATCGTAAGCAAAACATTCATGGGCTTTGTTAGTGTTTCTTAACAGTACGTGCAGATTATTTGTTATATCACATACACACCATACATAAATGTATATTATAATAGTACCTACACAAGCCTCTATATTCAATAATCTTATCATACCATTTTTCATTGTTGTTACTTTTTCTTATTTTTTCTTATTTTTCTTATTCATAAAAAGTTGTTGTTGTTGTGTTTTGGTTTAATGGCGATTAGTCAGTAATTTGACTATTGTCACCAAAATACTTTACGGCACGTGTTATATCTCTCATTTTTGTATTTTTTAAAAATATATTTATTTCGTTTTATATTTATCTATCTTTTAAGACATGAGTATCGAAAAATAATATTGTAAGCAAAACATTCATGGGCTTTGTTAGTGTTTCTTAACAGTACGTGCAGATTATTTGTTATATCACATACACATCAGTGGCGTACCTGGGGTACTCCGTCAGGGGGGCAAGCGACCGAAACAAACAAAAAAGGCGATGCTAATTTTCACTTCTGGCGAGCGAGCGAGCGAGCGAGCAAAAAAAAAAATCTTTCAGTAACGTTTGGTATATGAACTGGTATTGTTGCAAGTCGGGGGTGGGAACATTCACTTGTTAGCGACGTTAATTTCATTTTTTGCAAACGAGCGTAGCGAGCAAGAAAAAAATCACTTCTTTTTTAATAATTGCCACTTAAACTTGGTTCAATTGTCCCATGCAGGGCGCGGGAACAATATTGTGTTTAGGGTGATTTTATACCCATTTTAGCTAGCGAGCGAAAAGACATCTTTCTCTCAATGAATTGCTATATAAAAATTGTTTCATTGTTGCAGGTCGGGGGCGGGCACAATCGTGTTGAAGGCAATGTCAATCCCATTTTGGCGGGCAGGCAACCCCCTACATTTCTCTTTTTAATGATATTGTAGCAAGTCAGTGGTGGGCACATAATTCCACGAGCTAGCGAAAAAAAAATCACTTGGGTTCATTGTTCCATGTCAGGGACGTGATTATTAAAAGCGATGTTATTTCTATTTTGGCGAGCGAGCGTAGCGAGCGAGCAAAATTTTTGTAATAATAATTGGTTCATAATTGGTGGGGCACCTGTGGAAATACTCAACTAAATATAATTTTACCATTGCAAAAGAAAGCAAAGCGAATCATTTGTCACACCAATTTTCGCGCTCATACTAATGAACTCTTTCACGCAAATAATGTTTTGAAGATTCATGACTTATTTTCCTATAACTTGGGCATATTTATGTATACACTAGAAAAAAATGAATTGCCACAAGTTCTCTCAAATATGTTTAACAAAAATACTGAATTTCATAGTTACCCCACGAGAATAGCAAAATGTTATCACCTACCAAAGCCAAGAACGCAATTTTCCAGCAAGATTTTCACTTTCACTGGCCCAAAATATTGGAATGCCCTTCCTGGCACATTACAAGAAAAGCCCTCATTAAGTGGTTTCAAAAATGCCCTCAAGCACTTTTTGTTGCAAACGAATCAGAATAAGTAGTTCCCCTCTCCCTCTCTGTCTCTTTCTTTGTCTCCCTCAACCCCCTCTCTCTGTCTTCTTTTTATCTTCCTGCATGTATTCCCCCTTTTCTGTTTTTTACTCTCTCATTCTTATATTCTTCATTTATCATCATCATCTTGTCATTATCTTGTCATTCTGCTAATGTTTCTGATTTGTTTTTGTCTCGTTAATTTTTGTTTTTCTATTGTCAGTCATGTTTTTTTTTATTCCGTAATTTTTCTTCAAAATGAAGTTATAAATGTTTTAAGTATAATTATTATTGTGCGAACCTACATCTAACAAGCTTTGCTTTCAAGTAGGTTCGTTTTTTTCATTTCTTGTAATTAAATCATTTTGCATTACAATGACTAAAAAACAATGTCAAAGATATTTCAATGCTTATTTCTGTTATACCATTACATTTATTATTGTTTTGTTATTGTTTATATTATGTGAAAAAGAAATGGAAAATAAATTCGCTCTGTACAGAGCTATTATTTATTATAAATTTCAGGTTATTTTGTTGCAGGTCAGGGCTTACACAATCATGTCTAAGGTGATGTTTATTCCGTTTTGGCGAGCACGAGCACACCAAAACTTCTTTGAATAACGTTTCAATTGGTACATAATTATTAACTGGTTGCTGCAGGTTGGGGCGGCCACGTTAGCGATGTCAATTCCATTTTGGCGAGCGAGCATAGCAAGCAAGCAAAAAAAAAGAATTTTCTTTTGATAGAAATTAATAAATAAACTTGTTTTTATTGGTGCAGGTCGGGATGGACGCATTCGCGTTTAACGCGATTCAATTTCTCTTTGGCGAGAGGACGAAAAAACTCTTCCATTTTTAATGATATTGTTGCAGGTCAAGGGTTGGCACATTATTGTTTCCAAAGCAATGTCTATTCATTTTATTCGCTAGCGAGCGTAGCGAGCGAGAAAAAAGAATTAGTCTCTTTTAGTAACATTTGGTACATACATTGTGTGTTATTGTTGCCATGGTTGCAGGTCGGGGCAGGCACAATTGTATTCTAGGCAATGCTAATCCTTTTCACTTTTCAGGGGGACGAGCAAGTGAAAACATTTAATGCAAAATAGGCTAGCAAGCAGTTCGCGCCAGCGAAGAGTTTCGAATTTGTTATATCACTTATATTTTCCTATTTTCATTTGTCTTAATTTTTCAGGGCCGTATGCGGAATATTTTTCTGGTGGGGGAGGGGGAAAGATGCGTTAACAGTTTTCGAAGAAACTCAAAAGCGAAAGGAGTGAAGGGAGTTCGAGCGACCGACCTGGTCATGAGGGTACTTTTGCATTTTCAAAAGTAGAATTGAAGGATTTGGTATAGGCCTACACTACATTTTCAGGAAAAAAACTGTACGTTTTCAAAATATCTGGGGTCAACTGCCCCCCTTCCCCCCGGTGCGTACGACCATGGTCTTTTTTTTTAATTTCCCCATTTTTTTCCTTTTCTTTTCCCTTTTTTTTTCCTTTTCTCTTCTTCTTCCTTTTTTCTTTCCTTTTCCGTTTGTCTCTTTCTTTCCTTTTCCTTTTTTCTTTTTCTTTCCTTTCCTTTCCTTTTTTTCTTCTTTTCTTTCCCCTTTTCCCCCTCTTTTTCTTTTTCCCCTGGAGCCCGTCAGGGGAGGGGGGGGGGGGCACTCTGCCCCCTGCCCCCCCATAGGTACGCCAGTGACAATACATAAATGTATATAAGATAGTACCTACACAAGCCTCTATATTCAATAATCTTATCATACCATTTATCATTGTTGTTACTTTTTCTTATTTTATTTTCTTATTACATTATGTTATTATATTTTTAATGTACTGAGTGTAATTTAGCATATTTATAATATTGCATTATGTTTACTTTTCTTATTTTCTTTTCTTATTACATTATGTTATTATATTTTTAATGTACTGAGTGTAATTTAGCATATTATAATATTGTATTATGTTTTACTGTTCTTATTTTTTCCTTTTTTTTCTTATTACATTATGTTATTATATTTTTAATGTACTGAGTGTAATTTAGCATATTTATAATATTGTATTATGTTTTATTGTTCATCAAGGGAGGTATTACTTCCTGATAGGGAACCGTTTCGTTCTGTGAACGAACCGTACAATAGCTCTTTGTATACTGGACTCACTCTTTTTTAAGAAATCCCTAATTTTTTCCGGTTGGGATTCATTTATTTCAGTTAAAAACATAGCCATTTCTATAATATAGTTAGGGCAATGTACTAAAAAGTGTTTTACAGTTTCTATTTCACTGGGGCATCTATTACAGGAACCAGTAGCATATATGCCATCTAAGGAGATCCTGGTTAAGTCCAAGGACTCCAAAGCGGAGTCGATGTATATCGTATGGTGGCTCCTAAGGGACAAGCAAACGCAAAATTTGACGTATACCTGATTCTTGGTCATCTCGCCCCCTAATTTGTTGTTTTAATTTGATGTATTTTACAAGTTCAAAGTCAAGCCATTTTTATTTCCTTGTATCTCAGTACTATGTTATTACTATGTTATCCCTAAATATTGAAAATTTTCCTCGTAACTGCATATTTTCGAGGATATTTTCATCTAAGTTTCCACCAGTTTTACGTACTAGTACTACCACATCGCTCGTTCTGACTCCACTGACCACTGGCTTAGCTCTAGTGACGGCCCCCATGCAGGTCGAAAAAACAGTTGGATACCAGTTGAACCAACTGGTACTGGTACCAGTTGATTCCAGTTAAGTTAACTGGATTCAATATGGATATTGGAATACTGGAATCAACTGGTAACCAATTGATTCCAGTTGGACCAGTTGTCAACTGGTACCAGTTGATTCCAGTTAAGTGAACTGGTTTCAATATGGAAATTGGTTTAGTGGAATCAACTGGTAGCTGGTACCAGTTGATTCCAGTTAAGTTAACTGGATTCAATATGGATATTGGAATACTGGAATCAACTGGTAACCAATTGATTCCAGTTGGACCAGTTGTCAACTGGTACCAGTTGATTCCAGTTAAGTGAACTGGTTTCAATATGGAAATTGGTTTAGTGGAATCAACTGGTAGCTGGTACCAGTTGATTCCAGTTAAGTTAACTGGATTCAATATGGATATTGGAATACTGGAATGAACTGGTAACCAATTGATTCAACTGGTAACCAATTGATTCCAGTTGGAATACCAGTTGGATCCAGTTTACCAATTTCCATATTGGAAACAAACAGTTGATCGATAACCAGTTGATTACCAGTAGCGACCAGCAATCAGCTGATAATCAATAATCAATATTGCTTAGCAACCAACTAGACCACATTTACTTAAACTCTTGCTAGACCCCATCACATAATCATTTGAGGCGCATATTACATTTGAGTATAAGATTAATTAAGTACCTAGCTCATACATACATATATACAAAATTATACATGTTTTTACTGGTTATCAATAACATAAATCAATATATATCTATGTTTACGTCTTAAATTGGATGTAAAACATGATCAGACATAATATAATATATTTGTCAATGATTGACTAATAAAATATAAATCACAAACTTAATGTGCATTAATTAATTGTCACATTTGCTTGACAGATCATGATAATAACGTTTTCTGTGAAAACATGCAAATTAATCATGAATATGCATTAGATACATTGAACTGGTTTTTCAACTGGTATTCTACTGGTTTCAACTGGTAAATCAACTGGCAATCATCTACTGGTTTTCAACTGGTAAATCATCTGGTAATCATCTACGGGTTTCAACTGGTAATTCAAGTGGTACTCATGTATTGGTTTTCAACTGGTAAAGCAACTGGTCATCATGCATCTACTGGTTTCCAACTGGAATCAGCTGGTATCAAATAGTCCAGTTTGGTCACTGTGCTGGAATGAAGTTATGAATTACCAGTTAAGCCCATTGGTTTTAACTGGTACCAACTGGTCTAATAATATACCAATACGCCTATATAGTTAATGGCTTTCAAATGGAATCAACTTGTAAACTACACCCAGTTGGGTTTCAATATGTTCCAACAGGAAACAACTGGTCTCATTGTCCACTTTGGTTTTATGGGTTTTAAACTGGAATCAACTGGCAGATATACCAGTAAGGCCTATTGTTTTTAACTGGTATCAACTGGTGTAACAATTTACAAGTATAGTTTATTGGTTTTAACTGGAATCAACTGGTTTGTTTTCAGCACGTGCCAGTAAGGTCAATGGGTTTCAACTGGGATATACTGGTGCATGTGAAGTTTTCCAGTACCAGTTGAATCCAGTTGCAACCAGTAGAATAAACTGGCACACTATTCCAGTTCCGTCAACTGGATTCAACTGGTACCAGTTGATTCCAGTAGATACCAGTTGAAAATCCAACTGGTTTCAACTGTTTTTTCGACCTGGGGGAGCTTACGGATGTAAAATAAACTTGAATACAACCATATTTTCTGTATTTGTAATGAAAGAAAGTGTTCTCACAGTGAAAAGTTGTTAAAAGTTGAATTTTGAAACGGCTACATTTCAACTCTTAGACTATTGAATTATTCATTGGGAAGTCGACCAGCGCTGCTGCGACCTAGCCTGCGCCTGCATGTACTGGCCGTACAACCGCCCACTCGCACCGGCGTTATTTTTGTAAACAACACACCCCAAATCCAACACAGACAGACGAGCGAAGCTACTTATTTGCATCTGGCCCATTCTAGGATTAATGTAGGCCTATAAACTTGTTTTTATGTATGTGTCTGACAGTATTTGATAGGTAATGTATGGCAATAAAATTCATTAAAATGTAAGAAATTCTTTTATGGTAAGATATATTGGGTTATCAAGTTAATTTTTTGTAATTAACAACAAAAGCTAAAAGTATACACCACAACGCTGTTAACAGTAACACAGACAAACAACAACATGAGCGAAGGTTTTTTTCAATACAGCTTCTTATTTGCATCTGGGATTAATACATTTAATTTATGCATACAATTTGTGTGTTTATGTGTTTTGACAGTATTTGATAGCATACTGTCTTCTGTTTGGCGATTTTCGAAAGCACGTTTCGACATACTCCTCAATAAGAATAACGCATAGCCAGATTTAACCCTATCTAAAATATTCATTCAAAGATATTACAATCATATGCAAAGATAAAGGAATAAACAAGAGGATGAGATTAAGTATTGTCACAGACGAAAAATGATAGGGGAAATGTTTGCTTCTCTCTCGCTCGCTCGCTCTCTCAACGCCATTTTCCATCTTTATCTCTCGTACTGCTTTTTGTTCCGCTTTTTGTTTTTATACCGAAATTATTTCTTCCGATTTTGAGAAAAAATATTATACAATAATTTTTAAATGAAGAAGAAAAGAGACCCGGAACGAACGGCTGATATCGAAATGAGAAGAATATTACTGTACAATAATAAATTATTATAAAGTAAAAGTTAGGATATAAAAGCATCTCTTTTGCATACAATTAATATGAAAAAAATATTTGTTGACAGTACTAATATACGTCGGACGAAGGAGATAACTCCTTGGTCGGACATTATAATTTAGCGAAAAGATATAAACAAACAAAAAGAAAGAAACCAAAGAAACATTCGGAAGGGGGGGGGGGGGGGAGGGGGGTGATCGGAGAGAGAACTAGCATAATAATAAATACAGTACAGACTATACGTCCAACTTTCTAACATTTGTGGGTTTTCACGTCAAAGAATTTGTTGCATAGGTATACGTCAAATTTGTGGATTTTTCACGTCTTTGACGTGAAAATCCACAAATTTGTTGCATGTACGTCTATATGTCAAATTTTGCGTTTGCGTGTCCCATAGGAGCCACCATACTACGAACAACCAAACGAACAACAACAACAACAACAACAACGTTGCCACGGGACTGTCACAAACCACCAATCGCACCATATCAGTGCACAAGCAACGGCGCTCCTAGACAGAAATAACCGTCTGATATGGGTCATTTCTTTAATAAAACTGACATTTGTTGACATGTGGAGCCAGATGCAATCTCAGCGGAACCACCGTCGATATCAGAGACTGAAGCTTTCGGTCTACGGCGCTCCGCGTGAATTGATTCAATTAGCTCGTCATGTGGAAAGGCCAGGGCAATCATTTATCCGAATCCGGGCTAACTCGCCCCGCGGGACATCTCGCCCCAGCCTTTTAGGCTGGGGCGAGATGTCCCGATATAATTAATCGATCGAGAGATACCAATGTGTATATGTTTGTGCTCATTGTGACTTAATAATGCCATTTCCAACCACAATCTGCAATGGTATTGTGTTATATGATACTATTGAAGACAATCTATAACTTTTCTTTAGATAAAATGACAAAAAAATGGCATTTCGGACAATTTACTCACAGCTCGCAAATCGCATTGCCGCACGTACATTAAATGTGCGTTGTATCGACTCGGACCACTGAAATTCGAGCAGTGTTTTTGTCAGTAAATCACTGCAAAAATATCATTTTCATAATGTATGAAGGTCTATTTTTGATTCCTGGTATACATTTCGTTATTGAGAAGTCTAATGTACTACGTTTTAGACGAGATGGCTGATGTTTGTTCACATTCTTTCGTCCTGGCCGTAAATTAGCAGACTACTGTTGTGCACCGCGCAGCAGCTCATCGCTCAGCTCAGTGTCCAGCTAGCAGTACAGCGCCGCCGCCGGGCGGGTCGGCGGGGGAATTCACTGACTCGGCATCCGTACCCGCTGCACTGCACTGCCCAATTTGATCGAGTGAGTAAACTAATCAAACTACATTCATCTAGATGAAATTCATCTAGATCTATATCTACTATATTATCATTAGTCATTCAGAGTAGAATATCCAATTTGATTAAGTGAGTAAACTAGACCACTGTAGCTACATCATTATTACTATTAGTCATTCAAGTTTTTGTATAATTACGCAGCCCCCACCACCTCCCCCCCCCCACCCCCCAAAAAAACAAAATATATATATATATTTGGCTCAATACGCCTCAGCTTGACGACAATTCAACACTTGATCTGAAAATGCTTACAGCTTAGTTATGTTCTTATATAATAGACTGTTGCATAGTCTTAGGAACCGGGGTGGCTTGGGGGGGGGGGGCACAACCCCCAATAAAAATATTGGGGGGCTCAGATTTCATTGCGCCCCCCCCCTAATATTTTTGGCGGGGCTTATAGATATGGGTCCTTGAGTCCTTAGGGGCTCAGATACCATTGAGCCCCCAATATTTTAAGTGGGGCTCAGATATCATTGAGCCGCCCCCAATACTTTTTGCGGGGCTCGGATATCATTAACCCCCTCCTCCCCAATCATTATATTCTAGGCATGAAACTCATGTATACCTATAACCTACAGACTTACAATTCAAATATAAACATTTTATAAATATTTATTTGGGGAGGAAGGGGGGGGGGGGGGGCTCAGACATCGGAACTCGCATATCATTGACCCCAAAAAATATATTTGGTGGATCTCAGATATCATTGAGACCCCCAAATATTTTGGCGGGACTCTGATATCATTGAGCACCCCCCCCCCCCCCAGCCTCCTCCCCATATTTTGGTGGGGCTCAGATATCATCAGACCCCCAATTATTTTTGGTAAGGCTAGGATAATATCACGGAGCCCCCCGATATTTGTGAGGGGCTCAGATATCATTGAGCCCCCCCCCCCCAATATTTTGGCTGGGCTCGGTTATCATGAGCCCCCCCCCCCCCTTATATTTTGTTCGGGCTCGGAAAGGCTATCATTGACCCCGCCCTCCTCAAATATATTTGCACACTTATGTTCTGGGCTGGAAGCTTCATGCGTTTCTATAATCTACTGATCGACTTAGTATTCAAATTATTATTAAAACTGAGAGTTTATGAATTTTGGAAGATTGATTGAGGGTGGCTCCTTTGTCAACAACCAGTATTGTCTCGACACACGTACTGCACACCAGCCAGAGGCGGCCCTCCCGGGGGGCAGGGGGGCACAATCCCCTCCCACTTTTTCAAGCACCCGAAAAGTGCCCCTTTAACTTGGTAAAAAGTGCCCCTTTTTACATATGAATAGTGCCCCTTTAACTTTGACAAGTGCCCCTATTAATTTTTTAAAAGTTCCTCTTCCCCTTTTCAACTCTGATAAGTGCCCCTTTTATTTTGACACGTGCCCCTTTTCCTTCGACAAGTTCCCCTTTTCCTTTGAAATAAGTGTCCAATTTCCATTCTCATAAGTGCCCTTTTCAATCTCTAGTAAGTACCCCTTTTCGGGTACGAGAAGTGCCTCTTTTCACTTTTGATTAGTGCCCTCTTCACCTCTGATAATTGCCCTATTCAAATTTGAGAGGTGCCTCTCTTACTTTGACAAGTGCCCCTTTTCCTTTGTAATAAGCGCCCCTCCCCCTTTTAATAACTACCCCCCATTTTAACTCGGATAAGCGCACCTTATATTTTTCACATGTGCCCCCTTTCCTTTTTAATAAGTGCCCCATTTAAAAAAGAGCCCTTCTCCTTTTCATCTATGAAAATAGTTCCTTTTCATTCTCATGAGTGCCCCTTTTCATCTCTTGTAAATGACCCTATTCTATTCTGAGAGATACTCGATTTACTTTGACAAGTACCCCTTCCCCTCCTGATAAGTGCTCTTTTCATCTTTTATAAATGCCCGTTATTTTAACACTCCCCCTTTTCCTTCCTAATAATGCCCTTTTTCCTTATAAGTGCCCTTTCCCCTTCTCATAATTACCACCTTTCGTCTTTGATAAGTGCCCCGTTTATTTTAACATGTGTTTCTTTTTCTTTTTAATAAGAGCCACTTCCCCTTCTCATTACCCTTTGAACAATATGTGCCTAATTTCCTTTCAACATCGTCTCCATCCCTCCAATCAACTGCATCACTAACAACCCTCTCATCATCTGTATCTCTTATCAACAAACATTATCTCCATCCCTCTCGTCAACATCGTCTCCACCCCTCTCATCATCTGCATCGTCAACATCCCTCATTATCTGCATCTCTCATCAACATCGTCAACACCCCTCTCATCTCCATCCCTCATATCATCAACATCGTCTCCATTCCTCTCATCATCTGCATCTCTCATCAACAAACATCATCTCCATCCCTCTCGTCAACATCGTCTCCATCCCTCTCATCATCTGCATCTCTCATCAACATCGTCTCCATCCCTCTCATCATCAAGGCAAAGTATAATACACCTGAATTACTCATAACTATAGGATACAGTCCATGAAAATCAAGATATCAAACTTTGATCGTCATCAGTGGCGAAGCTATAGGGCACCGGCATCATTATGGAGCATCAGTCTTTCTCGGAAAATAATTGCAAATTTAAGGGGCCGAGGATGATGGAGAGATGTTGCGGGAAAAATAAAGGTCCGGACGTCAACTATTCTCTACCCCCTCCCCCCATAATCTGTTTGTCTTTTCTAACCCTCCACTCGATTATACGGGGTAAAGGTGCCCCCTAATAACCTACGCCACTGATCTTAATTGAACTATTAACTTATACAAGTAAGTTTTATGAATTCAGATAGTTTCCATTTCACAAAATAATGACTGGAAACAATTTCTACTTTAAGTCAACAGTACTGTTGAAACAGTATACTTTCACCATTCTGAATAAAACACTTTTTGTTACTTTGATTATTTTATATTCTATGCTTATCGCATTGTGGATGTATTCACGAACTGCTCGACGGCAGCTACTATTATACATCAATCAATTTGCCAAGTGACCGACAGGTTTCTTTAAATTTGACAGTCTACTAGCCTTTTCGAATCCGGGAGCTAATGTCCAGATTGGTCTATTGTCTCTCATCTGATAAAGTGTGATCGCCACCCAATCACTCATAGAAGGCGCCGCGAATGACCGGTCGCATCAAAAGGGCGCGATTGGTATAGGTATTGTTCAACGTCAATGAAAGAGATGATGATGATGATGATGATCATAGCCTATTGTTTCGTCACCCAGATTGCTGATTTACAATGTGTCGTGCCAAATTAAGTGGCAGGTAAATGGTAGACCTGAGCGATATGGGATCATTTAGCTAATTCAGTAAAATCCATTTTTAAAACCTAACATCACAGTCATCAGTATCATGATATACAAATTCTTAAAGTACAAGTCCACTCAATGACTTACTTTCAATAGAAGCAGAACATCGTACAACCAATCAAAACAAGTTTGAGCAAAATCGGATTACTGATAAGAAAGTTATGAATTTTTGAAAAAATTATGTAAAACTATGGAACAATGAAAATCACGACACAAATTGCCAATTTGGTTATCGGTTTGTGACGTCGTGTCCTCACTATTTAGAATTGTTTTATATAATTTAATCCCATTAATTTCATTTTTTTTGCGATTGGGGTCACGTATTCCCGTAGCTAACGTCATTGCTATTTAATCATATCAATGTAGCGTAGTAATTTTTGTTGTTTTAGTTTACTTTATTTTAGTTAAGAAAGTTATATTTTTGTGATAGTAATATGCAGCGCCATGAGCGTCAGAGCCTGGCGGATATTGGCGCTATATAAATATCCATATTATTATTATTATTGGAACTATTAACTTACAAAATACTAGTAAATCGAATATTATGATTTCAAACAGTTGTATTTTACATAAATATAATTGGCATTAATTCACCATCCCGTAAAGACACATTATTTGTTACTTTGATTCTGTTTTCAAGAACTGCTTGACGACAACAATTTGCCTAGTGAACCTGATCCCTGATCAAACAGAGATGATTTTGTCATTTAAATTGTAAGTTTTCTTTTCACATTTGAGACTCAGTTTTTCATTATCTCATAAACAAATTATTTTGTGTAGCCCTCTGTTTAATGTTTAAAGACGCATTTAAGAAACATTGGGACAATGAGTGGTAAAACAAAAGAAAGATAAAACGAATAAAGATTTCAAGTTGCAATGAGAATACTTATGTTCAACCTATTTCCTTTTCAATTTCTCATCTAATATTTTGTGTTTATAGTCTATTATTTGTCTTTGCCTCTTATTAAAATCTTTCAATAGACCTCATCAAATGCAAAATGGTGTCTTCTTTATGGAATGTTACATCTCCCTTAGTTGTCCTCGGATATACTAAAAATACAAATATATAAAACATCTCAGCTGTTAGCGAAATAGCGCTAATAGCGATTGTGATTATTTGTTAACCTTTTCTCTACCCACCCAGTATAATAAATGTGTCGGGATTGGGTTAGAAAGTTTTCCACCTTATTACCTTATGTGGGTCAAGACATCCGTTGTATAGCTCTATGCTGGGTTTTTTCTACATTATTATGGCGATGTATTTTCTGTCATGCATTATAATCTGATTGGATATTATGCCACCTCTCCTTCTCTATCTCTCCCCTTTCCCTAATTGAACCATTAACAATTATCCCTATATTTATCTCTCATTTATCAGTCCTTCGAGCTTGAGCTTTCTTTTTCTTTCTCTTTCTGCTCGTATTTCGATTGTGATGCTGCTCCTAATACTTTCATGTTCACATTTATATTAATACCTGAATTTAATCATGATGTGATTCAGAATTGTATTTAAAATAATTGCTATATATCAGTCATAAAACTGTCTTGTTATGTTATGTGCTGAAAGCCGGAGGACCGAACCTGCTCATAGACCTTTTCTTTATAGAGTCTTGACGCCCTTCGAGCTTTCAATTCCTTTTTCCAATCATTTATCTTATAAAATAGAATACCTATTCTACTTTATATTCTTGTAGTAACTATCAGTATTTTAAATCCATATTTATATCCGTTTCTCTTATGTCTTACGTTAAGCTTTTAAGTTTTTTGTTCATATCCTTTTATTACTTTGTTTTGTTACTGTTTGAATGAATTGGAAATAAAGACTGAACTGAATTGAAATGAACCTGGCTTGAGACTCTTATTTGCAGCCCTGGCACTGAGAATTTTGGCCAATCTGCCAATAGGCAATACCAATTTAAGGTAATTAAGGAGTATCGAGACAGATTGGATGGGTCTCACTCAGAGTACTCAGTCCCTTTCTGCTGTGCTATACAATTTATTTAATACCAATTTATCTCTTTAAAAAATAACTTCAGGTTTTTATTTTTCCATATTCTCTTTTCCTTTTTTTGCCATCCATGCCCCATGTAACTACGCCACAAGACCAAAGATCTTGAATACATGAATACAAACTCGCACTACATACAAGGGTCTCAAATAGACTTCACCAGAGGCGGTGCCCCTTTTTACATAGGAAAAATGCCCCTTTTACTTTGACAAGTGCCCCTTTTACATAGGAAAAGTGCCCCTATTAATTTTTTAAAGTGACCTCCCACTTTTTCAAGTACCCTAAAAGTGCCCCTTTTTGCATAGGAAAAGTGTCCCTTTTTACATAGGAAAAATGCTCCTTTTACTTTGACAAGTGCCCCTTTTACATAGGAAAAGTGCCCCTATTCATTTTTTTAAGTGCCCCTTCCCATTTCTACCTCTGATAAGTGCCCCTTTTATTTTGATGCGTATAGAGGAGGAGGGGGGGGGGGTAGGGGGTGGGGGCTGCGTAAATATACAAAAACTTAAAACCAACGCCTTTAATAATTCTTTTTTTGTAGAATTTTTGTGAGGCAGCTCCCTCCAAAAAAAAAGGCGATTCGTCAGCTCACTTCTCTGCTTAGAGTACTATGCTAGACCCGTGTGATAGGCCCTAACATTAGATATAGCTATTTATTAAGTCTTTAACTTTTAAGAGTAAAATATGAATATCTGATTATGAAAAAAGAAAAATTCCATTCCTTCAATTCATTAATCATCATCATGTTAATCAGAGATTCTACCCTGAATGACTAGTAGTCAGAGGCGGCAATCCCGGGGGGGGGGCAGGGGGGGCACAGTGCCCTTCCACTTTTTCAAGTACCCTAAAAGTGCCCCTTTTTGCATAGGAAAAGTGCCCCTTTTACCTTGACAAGTGCCCCTTTTTACAGAGGAAAAGTGCCCCTTTTATTTTGAAAAGTGCCCCTATTCATTTTGAAAAGTGCCCCTTCCCCTTTCCACCTCTGATAAGTGCTCCTTTTATTTTGACACGTACCCCTTTTCCTTTGAAAAGTTCCCATTTTCCCTTGCAATAAGTGTCCATTTTCCATTCTCATAAGTGCCTTTTTTAATCTCTAGTAAGTTCCCCTTTTTAGATACAAGAAGCGCCCCTTTTTCACTTTTGATAAGCGCCCCCTTCACCTCTGATAATTGCCCTATTTAAATCTGAGAGGTTCCCTTTTTTTGCCTTGACAAGTGCCCCTTTTCCTTTGTAAAAAGTGCCCCTTCCCCTTTTTAACTTGGATAAGCGCACCTTATATTTACACATGTGCCCCATTTCCCTTTTAATAAGTGCCCATTTTGCTTATGATAAGTGCCCCCATTTAAAGAAGAGCCCTTTTCCCTTCTCATAAATGCCCCTTTTTCTTTTCATCTATGAAAATAGTTCCTTTTCATTATCATAAGTGCCCCTTTTCATCCCTTGTAAATGACCCTATTCAATTCTGAGAGATACTCGTTTTACTTTGACAAGTACCCCTTCCCCTCCTGATAAGTGCTCCCTTCATCTCTTATAAACGCCCCTTTTATTTTGACACGTCCCCCTTTTCCTTCCCAATAAATGCTCTTTTTTTTCCTTATAAGTGTCCCTTCTCCTTCTCATAATTACCCCCTTTTCGTCTTTGATAAGTGCCCCGTATATTTTAATATGTGCCTCTTTTCCCTTTTAATAAGAACCACTTCCCCTTCTCATTACCCTTTTAACAATGATATGTGCCCAAATTCTTTTCTAATAAAGACCCTATCCCTTTTTCATAAATGCCCCTTTTCACTTCTTATAAATGCCCCCTATCAAAATCTAATGGACGCCTCTTTTCCATCGACAAATGCCCATTTCCTTTCATCCCTGGTGCATGCCTCTTTTTTTAGGTGTAAGAAGTGCCCCATTTTCACCTCTGATAATTAGCCTTTGTACTCTGACACGTGCTCCTTTTCTTTTCTAATAACTGTCTTAACCCTTTCGATAAGTGTCCCCTTTTCCTCTCATCATCAAACGTGCCCCTAATTTCAAGCGACTAAAACAATTTCCCCCAAGGCTCGCTCGCTACGCTCGCTCGTAGTTATAGATGTTATAATTATGTAACTTATCAAAGATCTTTTCAGTCTTCCGTTATGAGAATGTGCCTATATAACCCCATCAGGATTGGGTCATTCCTCTTTATAAGATGTATTTTTTTGCACTGCGACCTCATAAATCTTTAAAAAGAATTCTCGCTCGCTTTGCTCGCTCGCAAATGAATTTTTAGACCATCACACTCAACTGCAAAGATGATACGCAAAATCTTATATGATGTATAAATAAAAACAAATATTGAAATCATCCCCGATAATGTAATCACAATATAGGTGTATATACCAATGTCTAACAAATTGTATATTTTCCCTTTGAGATTTCCCTTTGAAGGTGCCCTTTTTTCCAGAAAGTGCCCTTTTTTGTTGGTGCCCCCCCCTCCCCCCCCCCCCCACTTTGGAAGTCGCTCCGCCGCCTCTGCTAGTAGTAAAGATGATGTAGCTACAGTGGTCTAGTTTACTCACTCAATCAAATTGGATATTCTACTCTGAATGAATAATGATAATATAGTAGATATAGATCTAGATGAATGTAGGACCTTACTGTAGTTTGATTAGTTTACTCACTCGATCAAATTGGGCAGTGCAGTGCAGCGGGTACGGATGCCGAGTCAGTGAATTCCCCCGCCGACCCGCCCGGCGGCGGCGCTGTACTGCTAGCTGGACACTGAGCTGAGCGATGAGCTGCTGCGCGGTGCACAACAGTAGTCTGCTAATTTACGGCCATGACGAAAGAATGTGAACAAACATCAACCATCTCGTCTAAAATGTAGTACATTCGACTTCTCAATAACGAAATGTATACCAGGAATAAAAAATAGACCTTCATACATTATGAAAATGATATTTTTGCAGTGATTTACTGACAAAAACACTGCTCGAATTTCAGTGGTCCGAGTCGATACAACGCACATTTAATGTACGTGCGGCAATGCGAATTGCGAGCTGTGAGTAAATTGTCCGAAATGCCATTTTTTTGTCATTTTACCTAAAGAGAAGTTATAGATTGTCTTCAATAGTATCGTATAACACAATTCCATTGCAGATTGTGGTTGGAAATGGCATTATTAAGTCACAATGAGCACAAACATATACACATTGGTATCTCTCGATCGATTAATCATATCGGGACATCTCGCCCCAGCCTAAAAGGCTGGGGCGAGATGTCCCGCGGGGCGAGTTAGCCCGACTCCATTTATCCGGACCACACGCACTTGAGTTGACTTACCGTGCGAGAGAGCAACAATTCTTCATAAACACTCTAAACTTCAATGATTTTAGGAAAGTTTTCACAAACATAATCTACGTTCGTATGAGCAGGTAATTATCAATAATAATTCATATTCGATAATGATAGCCTAGTGATAGTAGGCTGTCTTGTGTAATGAATGATGATGTGTTTTTACATCAAGTCTGCACGGTTGTTGATAATGGTGCAAACTATCATCGCCAAGGTGATCTCGGGGCTACTATCTTCCCGAGCCGCAAGGCGAGGTAAGATGGTAGGCCTAGCCCCGAGATATCACAGAGGCGATGATAGTTTGTATCCATTTCCCGAATAAAGGAGGTTAATATTTATTTTATATCCCACATCGGCAATAAGGTCTATTTAAAAGTGAAATTTTACATAGACTAATTAAAACAACTGATTTTGCAGACAGTTTAGCTTCAGCTAGATTTTACAATGCACAACATGCGTAGATCTACAGTCGATACACGCTCATTTGACATTGACATTGACTTTGACATTTCGCGTAACCTACTTTGCTATGCTTATTCAATGCGCAAGTCGCGCAAGTGGGGCAGCAGCAAAAAATTACTTTACAAAAAGACCTATCTCAGGTAGATAGTAGATCTACTTATCTATACCTTTTTCGTGCTCTGTACAATCGCAATGCAAACAACTATACACGAGGGATATAAAATTATATATAGTCTATTAAGCAAATAACTACCGTTGGTGAAGGTGATGGGCCAAACTATCACTTCCGAGAGCGAAGCTGAGGAAAGATAGCGTATACATTCTGATCGACGAGGAAGTGATAGTTTGCCATCGCTTGAAACCAAAAGGTGATTATTTGCTTTATATTCCACATCTAAAACAATTTAACTACAAAAAGAAAAGGACGTGTATGCATCTACATAAAAGACACCAGGCCCAAATTCACACCAAAAAAAGTTAAGGTTTAACCCAACCCCTTGAGGGTATAATTATGTGCGCGCATGTGTTTGCTTTAATCGCGCTCATTGGTAATGCGCGTGTAGTGATTCAGCCCGAGCCCGTATGGCTCGGGCGCATATATGCGCGAGTACCGCATTCGGCGGCACTCGCAGATAGTTTTCCTGGCTATGTCCCATACTGGGGACATCAGATTGAACCTGAGACTGCACGCGACAAACACTGTTGATTGCCTGTCTCTTCTGTCTCTTCTGTCTACTACTACAAGCGACGGTGGAGCTCCACTCAACGAGCAACACTTCAAGTGCTTCTTGAGACAGACTTCAAGCAGTATAGTATACAGCCTATGGTAGGATAAAACCGTATTATAGTCGTTTATATTGCGTAGTTAAGATTTAGGCCCAGTAAGTAAATATTCCGCTCCGGCACTACAATGGCGTGATCGTTCTTTTCGGACTTGCGCGAGATATTTTTGTAGCACACGTGTGGGTGACGCCATCTTGTTTGTATTCACTCGTGTACTTAAGAGATTTTCAATTTTTGTAAATTAATTCGTGGGGCCTTGTTTGTAAGCTTGTTTATTCCCCGTTTGTAGTTTGCTATAGCTGTAGATTAGTAGTTTATGGACTCGTAGAGTAATTTTAGTGCTGTATTCCGATTTTTGGGTACTCATTTCAGTGTTTTTGGGATAATTTGTTGTGGTCGCACACATGTCCGTGCCGCCATCTTGAATACGTTCACTTGTGTGTTGAAGGATTTTTTTATTTTTGGAACTTTTTTCGTAGAGCCTTATAAGCTCACAGTTTTTCATTTCTTGTCTGCTTAGGGTTGTAGGATAGTTTTTTAGGGACTCGTTGGTATTTTTACGGCCATATTTCGATTTTTGACATCGGTTTCGGTCATTTTTTGTACTTAAATTTGCTCATTTTTTTCTACTCACTAGACTGGTTGTACAGCCGTTTTTTTGTAGTTGTGATCCTCTCGCCAGAGTTTTATACTGTGGAGATAATTCCACGGTGTTCTTTTTCGGTGAGGTATAGGGTTGTTTAAGTAGAACTTAGTAAGTAGGGGTAGGCTCTAATTAGACTAGTTTTAACCCTCTCACTGAAGCATTATACTGTGGAGATAATTCCGCGGTGTTTTTCGGTGAGGTATACTATGGGTATAGGGTTGTTTAAGTAGGAGTAGAGTAGTACTCAGTAGTAGTAGTAGTGAGTAGGAGTAATTAAATTAGTTTCAACCCTCTCGCCGAAGTATTATTACCGTGGAGATAATTCCGCGGTGTTTTTTCGGTGAGGTATACCATGGGTATAGGGTTGTTTAAGTAGGAATTTTTTAGTAAGAAACTAAGTAAGATTATGAAAGAAACTAAGTAAGATTTTGGAAAGAAACTAAGTAAGTTATTACTTTTTAAGTAGGCAATAGGTCTTTCCTGTAAGAAACTAAGTAAGTAAGAAACTAAGTAAGTAAGCAAGTATTTTCTTTTAAGAAACTAAGTAGGCAATAGGTCTTTCCTGTAAGAAACTAAGTAAGAAACTAAGTAAGCAAGAAGTATTTTCCTTGAAGGAACTACGTACGTTAGTAAGTAAGCAAGAATCGTGGGTGGTATTTAATTTCACCTTCATTTCATCATTACTAATATTGTACGGCCATCTCGCCGAGCATTATACCGTGGAGATAGTTCCGCTGTGTTTTTCGGTGAGGTATGTTGCCGGTTTAAGTGTAGTCCTTTAGTGTTACTTAGTAGGGTTTAGTTTTGGCCCGCTCGCTGAAGCTGTTCACCGTGGAGATAATTCCACGGTGTTTTTCGGTGAGGTTTAGGGTTCAGTATTTTCCTGTCAGGTACTTAGTAAGCTATTAGGAAACTAAGTAGGGTATTAAGTAAGCAAGAAGGAAGGATTGTTGGTGTATTTAATTTTATCATTTGGCTATTTAATCGTTGCTGATTTAAAGCCGGTTATGGCCTCAGAGAAGGTTAAAGTGAATTATGGGACTGAGGAGGCCTTACTGGCCGTTGTGGATAAAACTAAGTCCCACAAGATTATTAGTTGGAGGGAGCAATGTGGGAGCTTAACTGAGGCATTATTTTTGCAGTGTCCCCGTCTCCATGAAGCCAAGGGGCTGTTAAATTTATTTGATTTTGAGCCTTATCAGGCTAAGGAAGTTAAGCAGGTACAGGGGGAGGGGACTGAGCAAATCCAGTCTGTCCAGGGTCCTGATCCCGTTCTCCCAACTACAGGTGGAGGCCCAGCTGGGCCTATAGCCGGGTCTGCGGCTGAATCACAGGCTAGGAGCTCGCCGCAACCGGCCGAGCCCTCCCAAGCCGAGCCCTCCGCCGACGATCGGCTTAGGGACGATAGCTGTCTACCTTCCAGGGAATCCCATGTAATAATTACCCCAACAGTTTCCGAAGTGGAGGAGCCGGGGATTTATCAAGTTAGGCAACCCTATCGTTCCCCAACAGTTTCCGAAGTGGAGGAGCCAGGGATTTATAAAGTTAGGCAACCCTATCGTTCCCCAACAGTTTCCGAAGTGGAGGAGCCGGGGATTTATAAAGTTAGGCAACCCTATCGTTCCCCAACTATTCCCAAAGGTCGGGATGTTCCCGGATGTGATACGGTGGAGGAGCCGGGGATTTATCAAGTTAGGCAACCCTATCGTTCCCCAACAGAGTCCAAAGGCCGAGATGTTCCCCGCCCGGCTCCGGCGGCGGACTGGGGGAATGTCAACACCCTTCTCGAGGTTCAAGGGAAGGACATAGGCAGTCTGAAGGTGGACATGAGTGGAGTGAAGAAAGAACTCGCCAGTTTGAGGACACGCATGGACAACATGGATAGTATGTTGGCGGAAGTCTTGAAGACTGTTAAGTCTTTGGAGGTTTCTATGCTGTCCCATGCCTGCTCTCTATCTCCCGTGGCTGAAGTTCCGGAAAACCTGGAGGGGTCGGAGAGCGAGGCCGATCTCCGATCTGGAAACCAAGAGGCCTACAATCAGTGGATACTGGTGTAAATAATGTTAGTGACCCGCCTGACTCCTCGGTCGGTCCCTTTGTCAAGGTAAATAATGTTAGTGACCCGCCTGACTCTTCGGTCGGTCCCTTGGTCCAGGTAGTTAATGTTATTGTCGGGGGGGGGGGGGGGAGGAGGTAGTGTCGTGTCGGGGGGGAGGAGGTAGTGTCGCCAGGACGGCCGTGGTGCCTCCTTCTAGTGGGAAGCGGGTAAGATGCAAGGTTGTTGGGAGTCCAGGGCTCCAGAGTAAGGACCTTTCCCTTTTCCAGCCCACCCACAGGCTCCCATTTTGGATTCCTTGGATCGTGTTTGATCGGGGGAAATAACATGTTTGTCTTAAGTATATATATTATGGTTCACTATCAAAGCCATTCACAACGGCTCGTCCGCAAGGACATGGTGCCGGTTCCATTTTGGATTCCTCGGATCGTGTTTGATCGGGGGAAATATATATATATTTTAGTTCACTTTTGTTTACACTGTTTAATTTCATTGTAAATCGTCCATTCTGAGTTCCTGGACTTTAAGTGTTGATGTTTTTAAACTGAATAGATAACTATGGAATGGATTCCAAGGTAGCTTGCATCCAGAGGGTTTGTATCGCTAGGCGGGCCGTGGTGCCTCCTTTTAGTGTGAAGTGTGAAGCGGGTACCTCGGGTACCTCGGATTGTGTTGGATCGGGGAAAGGATTTTGATGTTTATGTAATCAATGTAACCGACTCCTATCACCGATTATCGGGAGAGACTCAGCTTGGGTAGCTGAGGAAGTGGATGAGTTGCAGCCGGTTGAAGCCGATGGTCCTTTAATCAGACAAGCTACGGCCACGGCTGCAGCTGCTCCGCTTTAAGAGCTGACTAGGAAGCATTCTTTCCACAGGGAGACGGAGCACCCATGTGTGTTCGAGGCCATAAAACGGCCGTCTTTTGATATCTCCCAAGTGACACTATGGGGTTCCAATAATACATGTAAGTCAGAATATGATCAGGTTTTGGGGGAGTAATTCCTCTGGAGTAATTCCTCTGGATCAACAAGAGCCTTTTGGATTTGCTTGATGGTGTTGTGGGCCTGGGTGCCCTGAATGATATCAGGAACTTGCCGGCAGTGCCCCCGGGTGCCGAGTGGCCCAGAGAATGTAATCTTATTTTGTTGAAGTGTTTTCACCTTCTATATCATTTTCCATCTGATTTAAGTGATCTGCTTTTATCATTCTAATACTTACAGCACCGTTTGGACTGCCTGTATGGAGCCGTTTGGCTCTCATGTGGGACTGCCCAGTTTCTGGACATTGTACCATCCAAACTGCACTTGGGGAATGGGGAGCCACTGGGCTCTTCCCCTTTTCTGCACACTTATTGCCATTCATCGTTTATGTTGATCACTCACTCTCATGCTCGGTCACCTTGGGAATTTAATGTAATGCCCCGGTTAGTCCCTTATGCCCGTGCCAAGACGTTTTGCAATTTGTCATTATGTATAACCGGCACGGTAAGGGTTAACTGGTATATTTCTGTTTCTTTATGCCTGTAATGCCCCGGTTAATCCCTTACGCCCGTGCCAGGACTGCTATTCTTTGTCATTTACACGTGACACCGGCACGGTAAGGGTTAACTGGTATATTTCTGTTTGTAACCAGAATGGAAACCATTATGGTTATGGGATTGACTAGTTATATTATATAGTTGTATATTTCATGCATCATTATGGCTATGGGATTGGGTCTTTATACACATGTATTTTTCATAATATTTCCGGTACCAAATTTTGGAATACAGTATATTTTTAGGTATGATAAAGGCGCCCGCCCTCTGGAAAGGCCAAGACTTCACCGGTGCTGGCAGGGAGGGTCCTTGACCCAACTGCCAGCGGGAACGGCGTGACCCCGCACTGCGGTACGGGAGTAGTTTTAAGTTAGTTTTAGTTTAGTTTAAGTTAGAAGTAGGCTTCAAACTAATTAAGTAGGGAATAATGTAGTGATTCAGCCCGAGCCCGTATGGCTCGGGCGCATATATGCGCGAGTACCGCATTCGGTGGCACTCGCAGATGGTTTTCCTGGCTATGTCCCATACTGGGGACATCAGATTGAACCTGAGACTGCACGCGACAAACACTGTTGATTGCCTGTCTCTTCTGTCTCTTCTGTCTACTACTACAAGCGACGGTGGAGCTCCACTCAACGAGCAACACTTCAAGTGCTTCTTGAGACAGACTTCAAGCAGTATAGTATACAGCCTATGGTAGGATAAAACCGTATTATAGTCGTTTATATTGCGTAGTTAAGATTTAGGCCCAGTAAGTAAATATTCCGCTCCAGCACTACACGCGCTTAATTGCGCCTGTTTTAGTGCGCTTTTGGATAGTCTTCAGTGAAAGTGCGTTGCCCTTTGTAGATAGTACCTCTATCTTTAGTGAAAGTGCGTTGCACTGTGTAGATAGTAGTACTATCTACACAGTGTAACAAACTTTTTGCTTCTATCAATAATGGGCGAACTATCTTTCATCACGTGATTTACTTTTGACCAATCGTAGAACAAGATTCTTAGTATGTGGAATATAAATATATATATATATATATATATTAGATAGCTTAGACAGATACAGAGATGTGATTGGTCCAGAGCTCGTCACGTGATATCAATTGCGAGGATCCAAATACACCAGTTTACGGTTGTATCAGTGCGCATGCGCAGACAGTTGACCTCGGGTCATTGGCTTTGAAACAAAGCCAATGACCCGTGGTCAGTGGTATTTATGCGTAAATTAAGATTGCGCCCATGCAAATGATGGTGTGTGCGCACAACACAGCGCGTAGGCAGTGATGTCATCATAATTTGCAAGGGCGCAATCTTCATTTACGCATAAATACATGACCTCTAGGTCATTGGCTTTGTTTAAAATGGCGCACACAACCGTAAACTGGTGTATTGTTCTATTTTCCTGGTTGGTTATATTTTACCGGCTGGTAAAATGAATATATTTTTAATTAATGCATGTCGCCCTCCTGAGGACTGTATGTCACCAATTACACACATTACACCATTACCGAGGGTCATTTTATTTTTTCAATATTTTTTTTCATGAATTTTTTTTTCCCTTGAAATTATTTTTTCCACATTTTCTATTTTTCCCCAAAAATGCTTTTTTGGGGAATTTGTTTTGTTTTTGTTTTTTTTTCCCCTAAATTTTTTTATAATTTTTTGTTTTTGTAAGTTTTTTTTTTCTCTCTTGTAAGGTTTTTTTTCTTTCTTGAACTATTTTGATCGTCCCCGAAAAAAAAGGAGAATTTTTTTTTTTTCGGGCAAACAAAAATATGGAGCCCCCCCCCCCCCTCCACTGGCAACTTGACTGGCAGGGGGTTTATAACATTCTTTGGACCTGAAGGGAGTTATATTTCCCCTCGTACCACTTGGGAAATATAACTCCCTTCAGCGGTCCAAATGACGTTATATTACACCCCCTGCCAGTCAATACCTGTATAATATACATCTACGATAGTTGAATATACGACAATAGGCCATTTTCATAATGTAGTCAAATTTAAATTACAAATCTCTGTGAACTACCTCGATACGAATGATTTTATTTTTGTGTTGCCTAGAGGTCTAGAGTCTTTGCCAATAAAATGCGAACAAGAGTCTAGGCCCTATATAGTCTATACATTAATTGTTGCCAGGTAGGACAACTTTTTTTTGGTTGCCTAATCTGACTATTGAATATCTTTATTTATTACTGGTGAATGTAATATTGAAATTGAGGCCCTTCACAAGGATGTAGACTATTACTATTACATATGTCTATGGTTACAATGAGAAAATAGTCTGTGGTCACTGTTGTAGGTAGCTCTAGTCATCTGCATGTCATCAATAAATTACAATTTAAGGTATCCACTACCATGTTTACCTAATCATGGAGAAATTCTTCAATGTTTATTTGACAGTGTCTGACGGTTTCTCATAAAAACATGGGGTCTTCAGCAAGTACCAGAAGGATTTCGTCAGCCAGAAAAGTTGAAGGACCTTCCTCACCCAACGAAGTACATGCTAGTGGACCACTAACGGAAGGGCAGAGCAAACCGTTGACCAAAGACGGTGCTGTTGTAGGTCTAGATGAAACCGATGGCGGTCCTTCACAACCGAAAGCGATTGCTTCACCAGACCTGCAAGAAGGCACTATCGACGATGCATCAAGGACATTGACTGACATTTCAGATATTTTTATCGTTGACTCTGCAGCTGCTAAAGCAAAACGGATAGAAGAGTTCAGTGACGAGGTCAAAACAAAGCTTACTCTTGTCAAAGCTAATATCAAGCACATTCAAGACTGTGAAGGTTTCCCATGCACCTCTTGTATTAAAGGGATGAAGGATATCAACAAAATTTCGTGTAACGGCGGCATTGATCGGGACGCCGTAGGGGATGGCTTGGGCATCGATACAGACTACTGCAAAATGTTTGCTTATACGTGGACAAAGGGAGATATGGTACGGAAGATCGAAGACGCTGATCAACAAGAAGAGCTATCAGATGAGACCACACAAATTTTTACATTTTATATTGCACTTCTTGGTTGTAGTTGGAACTTTACGGACAAGTCTGATTACTTCTGTTTACAAATGGAAGAAGATGGTTGCCTGTCTTTAATTGTCGATTGGTTTTTACACCTCGTGGAGAGTGATAAGGCGATGAACAAATGGGTAGATGACATGATCTTTGATGCAATGAACATATTGGACAACGCTTGCAGAAGAGTACCGTCCCTCGCTCCTAAGCATCACCAGGCCGTGCCTGCCTTGCAAAAGTTTGGCGAGTCAAAACAGAGCTTGACACAGACAATAGCATTCATGACGTTGGCAAAGCTGGTGAAGAAAGAAGAGGCCGACAAGCTTTCCACCAACTACACCTGCATCGTATCACTACTATCACTGCTGAAGAAATGTCTCGCCGATCGTGATCATAAGGCACAGACAAGACGACAAACATCCAAGAAGAACATTGTGACCATAATTTCTCTGAATGCAGAAGAGTTAGTTCAATCAGTAGAGGACCTGGCAATAAATGACAACAACAAACGGCTCATAGTAGAAAAGGGAGGCATTCCTATCCTCTCTAAATTGCTCCAACGAGATTGTTCCGTGGAGGAGAAGACTTTTGCCGCCAATAGCATCTGGAGACTTGCATTTCTCAAGGAAAATAAAGAAAAACTGCGGAAAGAACAGGGTATTATCTACAGTAAGTAAACATTCTTTAATTTTTTTGTCATAATCATGATGATATGGGAGGGTAATTTTAACGTTATCATTAGCGCACGAGGTGTCGTCATATTTTTTATCTCGAGTTGAAATCATAGGTTTAAAATAATTGGGGAAGGGTAGCTCCAAAATATTTGGGTTACCACCACTATATGGTGTAGTATTTTATGATTTGTGTTAAAGTGACTCTGTAACATTGTTGAAGGTTGAAAATCCTGAGAAAATTCAAATCACAAATATGTTCATGGTTTCTATTGAATGGGTCACTGTGCGACACCCTCTAATAGTAAATTCTCCCAACCATGAATTTTCACAACTGTTTTTCCATGTAAATAAGACAAATGCCAGGAATGGTTTAAAGAGCCAATTCATTGCTTTGTGACAATTAACATTCACCTAAATTGTGATCTAATGGTATTAATATAGTTGGAAGAATTAAGAAATCAATCAAATCATTTTTTTTCTCTATTTTTAGTTTACACTCAAACTTTCAGAATATCTTTAATTGTACATTTAGCATTTAAATCACTTCCTTCGCACTATTTTCTCTCATCTGAACAATGTTATCAGATCCCCTTAAGATGCGAAAAGAACAAAATCAGTATATGAGAAAAAGTGAAAGAGCAGTTACGTACTGGGCCCTGAAGAAGTGATCATTTATTTTCTTGCGTCGATTGTATAAGAGGAAGCGTGACTTAAGGTAGGAGGTCGTTACGTATGTGTTCCAAACAGACTATTTTACTTTTCCTTTTGTACTAAACAAGGTCTGAAGGAAAATTCCCAGAGTGAAAATGAAAAACTCCACAATGCCTGTATGGGCGCTCTCTTCGAGATCTACGAATTCAAACTTCCCGAAGGCCTGGCGCACAAGAAAACAGTTGCCGTGTCACCGCAGAAGGCGCTGTCGGACAGTGCGAAGTCCAGTGGACACATCATGCTCAGCTACAAATGGGAACACCCGTCTAAACCCGTGATGCGAGAGTTCAAGAAACAGCTGCGAAAAAGAGGTTACAACGTGTGGATGGATGAAGACCACATGAGTAAGTTTATTTGCAGACACTTCTCTTAGGAACAATGATACATTTCAAACATTATGGGAATTTGGTGTTATTTACATAATCCATGTCTGTTTCATGTCTTTCATTCAAAGGTGCAACATATAATCTAAGCTGATAAATTCCGAATGAGGCCCGAGCAGATTATCACAGGAAATTCACTTTAGAATAAATGTTGTATTTTAATGCTTTTCTGTTTTTGTCATTCATTCAAAGTAACAGATTATCTAAGCTGGTAAAATTTTAAATACCTACTGAATTACCTACCACCTTGGCTGCTAACAAAGCTAGAGTTGATTATCCATGATTTTTTCTTTTCTAACTTCTTTTTTCTTTTTCTTTTTCTTCATCTTCTTTTCCTATTTTTTTCTTCATCTTCTTTTCCTATTTTTTTCTTGTTCGCCTTCTTCTTTCTTGTATCAGTGGGTGATAAAATCGGTGCCATGGCAGAAGCCGTAGAGAAGGCTGATATGATCATAGCTTGTATCACACGCGGTTACCAAGATAGTCAAGACTGCCGTACAGGTGAGACAAGATTTACCTCTTCTTCTGAGCAATGTTATTTGACTTAAATGGAGTGGGTCGTCAGTTTCCACGTGCAGAAGTTCCCATTTCGCTGACACCCTACTTGGTGGAATGGGTGTAGAACTCTGCACACAGCATACCCATGGTTCAATAAAGAAAAAAACCTCTAATGTCTAAGAGAGTACGGTCTTCGGATGAGGACAATTTAATGTACCGACTTTATACCCTATAGGGGACTGCAAAGCAATGCATAAGGCCTATCGGTCATAAACCGAAAGGCTGATCCTGCAGTGATTTTCAACACCTGCTTTTGGGGCAAAGACCCGAATTTTGTTGAATTCCCCATGAGAGCCCACTAATATGCGTCTTTAACCTTTTATTTGCCATGGTACTCAATAAGTTCTGGTTATCCCTTGTCATTGTGAAAAGACTGTGTCAAAGCAACTTTAAAAGTTTGATTATTCATAACATAAAACTAGATGTAAAGTTTGGGGATTTTAATTCATCAAAATGATGAGAGAGTGACGAGAGGACACGCACAGTCACATGCACGGCGCATATTGGATATAAGGAACTAAACACTGTCCGTGGCACGAACGCTTGGTCCATATTTCTTAAAGCTATTTCTTGTCTAATTTTGAATGTGAAATCACCTGAAAAACTATTTTTTTTCACATTTCAGAACTGACATAAACACAATTAGAGAACTCATTTTATGTCTACCTTTACTTTTTAACCTCAATTTTGATTATAAAGCAATGTTCAATATGATGCCTTTATGTCATATTTTCAGAAGCGTCTTATGCTTACGAATGCAAGAAGAAGATTATCCCTGTGAAGGTGAGTAATGACTTCAAAGCTTCTGGTTGGCTAGGCGGTATCACGGCAGGGAAGATCTACTACATCGTTCAGCAAGCCGAGCTTGTCTCCGAGGTACTCTCCAGCATAATCAAAAAAGAATTCGCAGTGAAGAAAGAAACGGCCCAGAACGTGAACGCTGCTCCCGGTATGTCACTCACGTTGTAAATAGAGAGAGAGAGAGAGAGATTTAGATTAAAAAAAGAGAGGGAGCTATATATAGAAAGATCAAGAGAGAGAGAGAAAGGGAGAGCGACATAGAAAATACAGGAGAGCGAGAGAGAGAAAGAGAGAGAAATTATTGCATATCCTGTGATTTTATCCTTGATTACGTGAAAAGTTGCTACTCTGTGGATTTTTTTCTTTAGCATTTTGTCAAGTAATAACTCAATTTTTAATAACTAATTTTTAGTTTGCCTTATACTCTTCCATTGTTCTTTATTGATATTAAGATATAACTGTATATAACATAATATAATCAAGCATTACCACCGTTAAACGTATACAATGATACTTAAAGTTTTAATAATTATGATATATTTTTTCCCAGTGAATAACAATTTGGAAAATCAAGGCGTAAGAATTGAAGTAAACTATATCAGCTTTGCAGATAAGATTATGCTTAGATTCTGCGACATTTTGTCATATTTGTTATAGTTTGTTTTTAATTTGTTATATTGTGCTTTTTTTCCTTGAAAGGTCCGCCATCCCAAGAGCAAGAACCGAAGCCACCTCCAGTTGAATCTCAAGTCCCCGGATGGGATTCCAAGAAAGTCCAGGATTGGCTGGCAGCTAACAACGTCACAACACGTAACAAAGCTTTGAAAACTTTCAATGGAATCCAACTGCTCCAACTGAAGAAACAACTGATCAATGTCCCACAAGCTTTCTACCAGTCTATGAAAGATGATCTTAAGGTCCCCTATAGTGATGTCTTATCACTTGCTGGGGCTCTTGAGAAACTAAACTAAGTGATTATCATCGTATCCGGACACCAACTCCCTGGACATCCACCCCCCGGATAATCACCCCAGTCAAATATCTCCTAGGACACTTACCCCCTGGACATCCACCCCTGGATAACCACCCCAGTCAACTACCTCCTAGGACAACTAACCCCTATGACAACTACCCCAAGTCAACCACTCTCAAGGATTACTACCTCCCCCCCCCCCCCCCCCCCATCGGGACAACTACCGCCCGGACAACTAACCCCCTAAACAACTACCCCAAAGGACAACTACCCCGTAGGATAGTTGTCAGGGGGGGGGGGGGTAGGTGTCCTAGAGGATGGTTGTCGTAGTGAGACGTTGTCTGGAGGGGGAGGGGGGCGGGGGGGGGGGGGGGGGGGGGGGGTAGTTGTCCGGGGGTAGTTGTCCAAGGGGGTAGTTGACTGGGGGTGGTTATCCGGTGGTGAATGTCGAGTGGGTTGGTGTCCTAGAACCATATGTTACTACTATTATCATTATCTAGCAATTTTTATGTGTGCATTTATTTTTCTTCTTTTTCTCTCACTCTCTCAAATTTACCGCCATTGTGTGCGTATGTGTGTGTGTTGATGTGTGTTTGTGAATGGCAAGGGAGGAGGGGGGGGGGGGGTCTTAGATTGCTGTATTGATCTGCATAAAGTTTACCTTACTTCTTATTTTCGGCCTGCCTCAAAACATTTCAATATGAGCTTTTTTACTCCTCAGTCAGGTTCCCTCATTTTGCTTTAAGATTTGCTCTTTGACCAAGGGAAAACAAATATAATGCGAACCTTTTGAAGAAAAAAATAATAATTTGGTAAGCATTCTGATTAATTTTGCTGAATATGTTATTTATAAGAAATACGTTAAACATTACAATAACACAAATAAGAATTAATGGTAAACTCTCTTAACTGATTTGAAGTATGAATTGATGTCACATTAAAATTCTAAAACAAGAGCAAAGTTTGATGAAAAACTGGTAAAAACTTGACTGATATGCTCAGATAATGTTTTGATTTTATATGTATATATGTTGTTCTGAACGTTGTACATTGTAGATATGTGAAGTAAGGTTCACTGAAAGGTTAAAACGAAAACAAAAATCAATTAATATTTTATGAAACACAAACAATTGATTCAAAAGTAATTTTTTTAAATTTCTATTTACGAGTATATGTAAACAGATCGACAATAATTTATGAGCTCTTTTATTTCTTGATGATTATTCCGGGACAATTTATTTATTCATACACATTTCTAACGATCTTAATTATTTTGTTTTAATGCATAGGGTCTCCCATTTTGGAAGTATCCACAGAATTTGTTTCGGGTTGAAATAAGATAACCGTGAAATGGTTTCGAAAATAATGGGAAAAAGAAAGAAAGAGGAGAATGCATACAGACATTCCTTTGAACTTTTTTGAATTAATGACTTCACTGAAATACATTTTTGATATTAAAAGACATATTTATGCATTTTAAAATATTATTGGAGTTCTGTTTTTTTTCGCTAACTTCTTATTGAGACTTGAAAAATAAGAAGGGATGTAGAGAGACAAGATAGCAAGAGATAGAAAGAAGACCAGACAGAAAGAGAGAAAGAAGGAGAGAGAGAGAGAGAGGGGAAGGGAAAGAAGTGAGTGAGAGATGGAGAAAGATAAATAGAAAATGAAAGAGAGGGAGAGTGAGAGAGAGAGATATAGTGTGTGTGAGGTAGAGAGAGAGAGAGAGGAAGAGAAGGAGAGAGAGAGTGTGAGAGAGTGAGAAACAAAGAGTGAGGGAAGGAGACATAGATAGAATTGGGAGACAAAGTGAGAGAGAGAGAGAGAGAGGGAGGGAGCGAAAGAGAGAGAGAGAGAGAGAGAGGGAGAGAGAGAGAGAGAATAATGTTACACTAGTCTCATTTGCATCAGGACATTTACCCCCTAGACAATCACCTGGAAAACCTACCCCTCAAATCAGTTATCCCTTGGAAAATTACCCTTGGTAATTGTCATTGGATGGTGGTTGTATTTGGGGGGGGGGGGGGGGGGGGAGTTTATTTCCAGTTTGGGGGTAATTATATTGGTGGTTTATTGGCCTTTAGGGATAATTGTCCAGCTTGTAATTGGCCGGGGGATGGGTAATTGTCGATAAGTAATTGTCCTCGCACCGTTTCAGTGAAGAGGATGGATAAACTTATGAAACCAGAGAGAGTGAGAAAGCGAGCAAGCCTTCATTATAGTCAAATTATGACGATACATGATATCCGGAACTTTGACGATACCAGACCATCAGCCACGTATACATACTTCCCGCTCCCTTCCGGTGGGCCTCAACAATTAATATGACATACAGTGGCGTATTCAGGATTCCAGTTTCGGGGGGGGGGGGGGGGTGGGGTTGTGTGGTTGGGGGAGGGAAACAAAAAACGTTATATTTTTGGAGTGATGGAGGTCATATGTAAAATGATTTTATTTTTGATCAGTGTGATAATATTACAGTTCCATATAAAAAAGCACTTTCATTATCGTTCTCTTTAATATTCACTGGTTCTAATGTAATTAAGCTCTTTTTTTTTAATAACCAATGTGTGTCTTACGACTTTCAAATATGTTTAAACACCTCAAAGTTTGCACTTTGATATTTACGATTCATTGTAGAGCGAGAATGTTGAACCCGTGTGTTTTCTTATATGTTTGAAAACATTTTGAGAGTTCAGCCAAAAGGCAACTAGAAAGAAGAACGATGGGTGTTTGTTGTACCCTCTGACAACTTTTCCGAGGTTCAGGAGAGCGATAGTCCACTATTTCTTTGATTTGTAGGGCTAGTAAATGTTTTGTTTGATGATTGTTTTACCTGACTGCTCAGAACGTCAAAGAAAACAAGAAAGCAAGCAGGGGTCGATGGCTTTGAGTCCTCTCCGAGAGACTTGTTTATGGGGATTAGTGCCTTATCAAAGGGCACAACCACATTGACTTGGCTTCGAACCTGGGACCTCCCGATTACGCGACCTCTGCTATGACTGCTCTACCACTGAGCCATCGCACGAACAGAAGAAAGAGAACATAATTTCTTTGGAGAGGGCTTTATACCAATTTCAAAGAATAAAAATATATTAAAACCTTCCGTAAAATGCGTTTCGCTTCTATGAGTTAAAATGGAATAAGTCTCCAAAGACTAATGCATGAATCAACACATTGGCTTCATGGCCCACACGTAATTGTTTATACCGGCGAAAGAGAAAAAATCCCACGAGTCTTTATTTCCATTAATTGCTGGAGAATTAAATTTGAATGGGGCTCCCATAACCCGTGTGTCTAGATTGACACCTCCCAGTTACCTCCCCGAAAACAAATCTACTTTTTAAAAATTCATTCGGTTATAATATACACAGAGAAGACGTTGTTTAAAATGCTAACAGTTCATTACAATAAAACAGTTTGTTGAATTTTTAAACAGGTCTTATTACTTGTAAAAACCCTTTTAAACGATGTTTTGATTGTGCATAATCGTTTCCAAACATACAGAATACAATGCTAATTAGACACGAACTCAAGCTAAGCTAAAATAACCTAGTTTAGCCGCAGAGGGAGCTAAACAAGTATGACGAATCTTTCAATGGGTTGAAAATTGATCGCGGTTTTTCTGGCTTGAAAATAGGGACTTTTAGATTTGCGTGGACTGATACGTGGTACTTCCATTCACGGCAGTGCTTTAACAGGACGTCGATCGTAGCATAGACCTATTGTCTTCGTGCGAATCTAAAAGTCCCTAATGACGTCACCGCCTTTCAGACACACATAATGCGGCTTTTCGTGGACAAATCCCGCATCCAGGATGCGTCTTATTTTTTCGTACCACGGCGAGGTCAGATTGAGCTCGCGAGGGGAACCTGCGCATGCGTACTCGCGAAGGAAACCAGCGCATGCGCACGTGGAATCCGGTAGAGTGGCTAATAGGGTGATAATAATTATACAAATCATTCTTTCATCAACTCATCGTTAGCTCAATCGTTAAAGACAGCGTGATACCAATAGAACTTTGGAGTTGACGTGAGGGTTCAAATATCTGTTTATTTAGTTGTTGCCAAGTGTTTGTGACCTCCTTGCAAGCTTTAATTCCTAGCTTGTTCTGTATGGAAATGAGTTCATACTGGAATCTGGGCTCGCCGTGGTACGAAAATTAGACGCATCCGGGATTACCTCAATGCAGCTTTCCTGCATGCGGTCTTATGTTAAAAAGCCGCGGCTTCTCGCACATGAGAATTAATTCAAGGCGCATTACGCAGATGAAAATTATCCTTGATTACGTCCCTCAAAGCAAGTTCATATCTTCAATCCTTTTATTTGTATTACAATCCATTATCACATGGATGGTGCTGATGTTGGTGAAAATGATGATAGTTAAAATGAAAATGAAAATGAATATATAATATGCTGATGTAAATATACCTGACACAGAATATGTATGTATTGTGGATAATCACCCCTAGAGCGATTCATATCTCGGTCATCGACGGGCAGTCTGTTTATGTTAACTTAGCAACCGGCGAAGCTATGCATTTAATACGTCACAATCGCATATATTCTATAAATGCAATTTATTGAATAAGGTTACAATAAAGTGCACAGGATGAATGCATTTTTGGCGACCAAGTGGATCAGCGTGGTATGCAGGGTGGTGTTTCACAAAGCCCTTTTCAGTAACAAATCTGAAGATAACCAATCAAAAGCACGGATTTCAGTAGCTTGTAACAAAACACTGTCATTTGTCAATGACAAGTTTTGTGAAACGCCCCCATGGTTAGTATGTAAGAAATATCAAATTTTTGAGGAAAGTTATTATTCCAATACGTTCTCAATTTTTAAACACAAACACGTCATTGAAATAAATTGAAGCTAAGTAAACGAAAGCAATAAAGGTGCATGCAAAACACACACTATTATTTTATACTAACATACTGATGTGTATGTGTGTTGTGTGTGTGTGTGGGGGGGGGGGGAGACGGTACGAATACTCCCTACAGAGTGGAGAGAGTGCACATAATATAGTACAGGCTTGAAATTCACTGACCAAGAATAATCATAAGAAAGAGAATCGGTGTAATCACTGTATTAGAATTTCAGTACGGTCAAACGCGCTTTAGTGACCCTCCGTATGAAAAACCAACCTGTCTATAAAGATCTCATTTTTCGTTTTCTATGCTGACAAACCATCTGCCTATGAAGACCATTTCTGTCCCGAGTCCATTAAGTGTTCGTTATGCATATCTATATACACGCAGGGGCGTCGCCAAAGGGGGGGGGGGGGTGCGACACCTCCCCCACCTGTCAGGATATTGTCGGTAAAATTGCGCTGCCGTCGGGAAAAAAGAGAAAAGGGGGAGAGGAAAAAAGAGAGGGAAAGGGAAAGAAAAGAAAAAAGAAAAGGAAAAGAAAATATAGAAAGGAAAAGAAAGGAAAGAAAGGAAAAGAAAGGAAAGAAAGGAAAAGAAAGGAAAGAAAAGAGAAGAAAGAAAAAGAAAAAAAAAGAGGGAGGAGAGGAAAGAAAGGAAAAGAAAGAAAAGAAAGAAAAGGAAAAAAAAAAGAAAAAAGAGAGAAAAGGGAAACAAAAGAAACGGGGGATGAAAGAGAGGGGAGGTAAGAGCCTGAGAGAGGAGGAGTGGGTGTAAAAGAGAGAGGGGTTGTTGGATTGAGTCGTCTTGTCGAGGGAGCAAGAAAGACACGGGTAAATATGTTGCTGTATCGGGTCAGCTGTGTCGGTATTCTTGTTCAATCCTCGTGTAGGTCTACTATAATTATCAATGCAGAAGTTTGAAGTCGGTGAGATGTATATTGTCGGTCGGCCGACAAGTTTTTTCCCCTTTAAACTGTGACTGTTATCCGCTGTGACGACTTCGAGAGTGAATACAAGTACAATACTCGTATTTTCTCGAAGTTTCACTTTCCTATAATATCAGCTAAAGAAATCAGAGGTTTAAAATTTTCGGGGAAACTAAATTCAAACAAGGATTAAGAATCATCAACGGTACGACGAATCGTCTTCCTTTCTCTATATTTTGATGAAACGCCAAAAAGCTTCCGCGCTTCGCGCGAGAGGGAGAAACTGAATTCAGATATATAGGACTTTTTAGTTAGAGTCGAAAACGGAACAACAAATTATCTGCTTTTTCTAATAATTTAAGGATACCTCATAGCTTCCGCGCTTTGCGCGAGAGGGGGAACTGAATTCAGATAAATAGGGATAAGGAAGAGTCGAAAAACGGTGCAAAGAATTGTCTTCTTTCTCTAATAATTTAATGAAACGTCAAAGCTTTCGCGCTTCGCGGTACAGGGGGAAACTGAATTCAGACAAATAGGTCTTTATAAGAGTCGAAAACAGTACGTGGAATCATCTGCTTTCTCTAATAAGTTAAGGTAACCTAAAAGCTTCCGCGCTTCGCGAGAGAGAAAGAAACTGAATTCAGATAAATAGGGCTTATTAAGAGTCGAAAACGGCGCAACGAATCATCTGCTTCCACTAATAATTTAAGGAAACCTCATAGCTTCAGTGCTTCGCGCGAGAGGGAGAAACTGAATTCAGATAAATAGGGCTTATTAAGAGTCGAAAACGGTGCAACGAATCGTCTTCTTTCTCTATTAATTTAATGAAACGTCAAAGCTTCCGCGCTTCACGGTAAAGGGGGAAACCGAATTTAGAAAAATAGGGCTTATTTAGAGTCGAAAACGGTACACCGAATCATCTGCTTTCCCTCATAATTTAAGGAAACCACAAAGTTTCCACGCTTCGCGCGAGCGGGGGAACTGAATTCAAATAAATAGGGTTAAATAAGAGTCGAAAACAGTGCAACGAATCATCTGCTTTCACTCATAATTTAAGGAAACCACAAAGTTTCCACGCTTCGCGAGAGAGGGGGAACTGAATTCAGATAAATAGGGATAAATAAGAGTCGAAAAACGGTACAACCAATCGTCTGCTTCCACTAATAATTTAAGGAAACCTCGAAGCTTCCGCACTTCGCGCGAAAGGGGGAACTGAATTCAGATAAATAGGGATAAATAAGAGTCGAACACGCTGCAACGAATCATCTGCTTTCTCTAATAATTTAAGGAAACCTCAAAGCTTCCGCGCTTCGCGCGAGAGGGAGAAACTGAATTCAGATAAATAGGGCTTATTAAGAATCGAAAACGGTGCAACGAATCGTCTTCTTTCTCTATTAATTTAATGAAACGTCAAAGCTTCCGCGCTTCACGGTAAAGGGGGGAACTTAATTCAGACAAATAGGGCTTATTCAGAGTCGAAAACGGTACACCGAATCAGCTGCTTCCTCTAATAATTTAAGGAAACCTTAAAGCTTCCGCGCTTCGCGCGAGAGGGGGAACTGAATTCAGATAAATAGGGATAAATAAGAGTCGAAAAACGGTGCAACGAATCGTCTTCTTTCTCTAATAATTTAATGAAACGTCAAAGCTTTCGCGCTTTGCGGTAAAGGGGGAAACTGAATTCAGACAAATAGGTCTTATTAAGAGTCGAAAACGGTACAATGAATCATCTGCTTTTTCTAATAATTTAAGGAAACGTCAAAGCGCCTTGCGCGAGAGGGGGAACTGAATTCAGATAAATAGGGATAAATAAGAGTCGAAAACGGTGCAACGAATCATCTGCTTTCTCTAATAATTAAAGGAAACCACAAAGTTTCCACGCTTCGCGCGAGAGGGGGAACTGAATTCAGATAAATAGGGATAAATAAGAGTCAGAAAAAGTTTCAACGAATCGTCTGCTTCCACTAATAATTTAAGGAAACGCCAAAGCTTCCGCGCTTTGCGCGGGAGGGGGAAACTGAACTCAGATAAATAGGGCTTAATAAGAGTCGAAAACGGTGCAACGAATCGTCTTCTTTCTCTAATAATTTAATGAAACGTCAAAACGTCAAAAGGGGAAACTTCAAGGATTAAGAGACGAGCACGGTTCAACGAATCGTTTACTTTCTCTAATAATTTAATAAAACGTCTAAACTTTCGCGCTTTGCGCGGGGGAACTGAATTCAGATAAGGATTAAAAGTCGAGACACACTGAATCGTCTGCTTTTTCTTATAATTTAATGAAACGTCAAAGCTTGCGCTTTGCGCGGGAGGGTGAAAAACTGAATTCAGACGATTAACAGTCGAGAACGGTACAATAAATCGTCTTCTTTTCCTAATAATTTAAGGGAACGTCTAAGCTTCCGCGCTTTGCGCGGGAGGCCTTTCACCCACACCCCCTAATGTGCGCGCAAAAGTGATTCGCTTACTCACCAGCGCCCCTCCCTAAAATAAGATCCTAGCTCCGTGCCTGCATTAAAATATATAGCTATGATGCTGATTAAGTTGACGAAATAATTCGGATATTTATGTCGTCGAGGAAAATGAACATTTGCGCATACGCAAGTACTATAGATAATCCATAGGAAAAACAATTTAGCCTTCGGCCCTGGGTTTAAAGCGCTAAATGTGTAGATATTGGGACATTTAATTTTGTCGGTAATTGGTGGCTAGTTTTGTCGGTAATCGTTGGCCTCTACACCCCCCCCACTGAAAAAGGTCTAGCGACGCCCCTGTATACACGCAGTCGGCTTATGTACTGCAACTTCAACAAAAGGAAGGGATGATACGAAGTTATGATTGTCAACAACAGCCAGCACGTTATTGGCAAAGAAATAATAGATTTGTTTCGTATTAATAAACCTTTCACGGACTAGGCTCTCTGCCTATTTGTAATCATTCTACACACAGGTAAAACTTCCAGTGCTATCTGTTTATACCCGTGAGCCCTATTTTTTATGTTGGGAAAAACGATTTTAACCATTGTAGTAAAATGAAATTATGAGGGATTTGCAATTGGTACTAATTTAAAAGCAGATTATTTCTGTTAAATTTAGGCAACACAGCCAGTTTTGGGAAAACATTACCCCATAACTTGTCCTAATTAGGATTTGTTATGACGATTCACATCATTATCGTAACTTAAAAGACAATATCAATAGCACCAAATTTAATTTATAATTTTTGCAAGTAGTATCATTATTCATATATTAAAATGGTCTGATCTGTATGTGGTCAAACCTTGAAAACTCACCGTAGCCCTCAGCGACAGATTTCATTCATAAAAAGGCTATCGCGAGCTAATTATCATAATGGTTTCGCTCGTTGCCATGGGACCGTCACAAACCACCAGTCTCACCATCAGTGCACAATCAATGGCGCTTCGTGAATGGATTCAATAGCTCGTTATAAGGGCAATCATACATGTATATATCATATGCGGACCACAGGCACTTGACTTACCGTGAAAGAGGGCAACAATTCTACATAAACACTTTAATAAAACATTGGATCACGTACAAATTCATTACTTGTAGGAAAGCTTTCACAAATATAATCTACGATCGTCTGAGCAGGTAACACCAATCATAGTCATATTTGATAATAATAGTATCTTGTGTATATGAATGATGATGTGTTTTTGCATAAGTCTGCACGGTTGTTGATATTTCGATTTTGTGACAATAAACTGTGGGCTAGCCTACATATATCAAATATATATATATATATATATATATAACAGTTGAATAAGCCAGCGAGATGATCAGCCAATAAAGCCATTTTCGTAATGTAATCAAATTTAATGCACACATCTCTGTGAACTGCCTCGATACGGATGATTTCATTGTTGTGTTACAAATAAATATATGTCAATAAAATGCGAACTATATACATTGATTGTTGCCAGGAAGGACAACTTTTTTTGGTTGCGTAATCTGACTATTGAATATCTTTATTTATTACTGGTGAATGTAATATTGAAATTGAGGCCCTTCACAAGGACGAATTACATTTGGTTACAATGAGAAAATAGTCTGTGGTCACTGTTGTAGGTAGTCATTTGCACATCATCAATAAATAACAATTTAAGGTATCTACTACCGCGTTTACCTAATCATGGAGAAATTCTTCAATGTTTATTTGACAGTGTCTGACGGTTTCTCATAAACATGGGGTCTTCAGCAAGTACTAGAAGGATTTCGTCAGCCAGGAAAGTTGAAGGACCTCCCTCACTCAACGAGGAACATGCTGGTGGACCACTAGCGGAAGGGAAGAGTAAACCGTTGACCAAAGACGATGCTGTTGTAGTTCCAGATGAAACCGATGGCGGTCCTTCACAACCGAAAGCGATTGCTTCACCGAACTCCAATGGAAAAGTGGATGCTCAGAATGTCGCGATTCAGCAAGAAGGCACTATCGACGATGCTTCATCGGGGACATTGACTGACATTTCAGATATTCTTCTCGTTGACTCTGCAGCTGCTAAAGCAAAACGGATCGAAGAGTTCAGTTACGAGGTAAAACAATGCATTACCCTTGTCAAAGCCAATATCAAGCACATTCAGGACTGTGAAGGTTTCCCATGCACCTCGTGTCTTGAACGGATGGGTTACATCCACACAGTTTCATATAACGACGACCTTGATCTGAACGCTGTAGCGGATGGTTTGGGCATTGACACGGACTACTGCAAAATGTTTGCTTATACGTGGAAAAAGGGAGATATGGTACAGAAGCTTGAAGACGCTGATCAACAAGAAGAACTATCACATGAGCTCACACACATGTTCACATTCTATCACGCACTGCTTGGTTCCGGTTGGAACTTTACTGATGAGTCTGATTACTTCTGTTTACAAATGGAAGAAGATGGATGCCTGTCTTTGATTGTCGATTGGTTTTTACACCTCGTGAAGAGTGATACGGCGATGAACAAATGGGTAGATGCAATGATTTTTGAAGCGATAAACATGTTTCAAAACGTCTTCAGAAGAGTGCCGACTCTGACTCCAAAGCATCATCGGGCAGTGCCTGCCTTGCAGAAATTTGGCGAGTCGGAAGACAGCTTGACACAGACAATGGCATTCATGACGTTGGCAAAGCTGGTGAAGAAAGAAGAGGCCGACAAGCTTTCCACCAACTACACCTGTATCGTATCACTACTTTCGCTGTTGAAGAAATGTCTCTCCAACCCTGATCATAAGGCAGAGTCACGCCGACAATCATCCAAGGAGAAAATTGGAAAATCTATTATTATTCATGCAGAGGAGTTAGTTAAATCAGTAGATGATCTGGCAATCAACGACAACAACAAACGGCTGATAGTTGAAAAGGGGGGCATTCCTATCCTCGCTAAATTGCTCCAACAAGATTGTTCCGTGGAGGAGAAAACTTCTGCCGCCAACGGAATCTGGAGACTAGCATTTCTCAAGGAAAATAAAGAAAAGCTGCGAAAAGAACAGGGTATTATCTACAGTAAGCAAACGTTCTCTGCATTATTCATGATCATAATAACATGGGAGCGTAATGTTAACAACTTCATAGTGTAAAACGTATGATGTTTTACTTAAATTATTACCATTAGCGTTCGATGTGTCCTCATAACGATACTTGACAGACAATTATGATGGATTTATGTTTTTGCTTAAGTTGAAATCATATGTGTAAGAAATGGTTGGAGGGACGTAGCCCCCAAAACATTTGGGTAACCACAACGAAATGTACAGCAAGAATAAGGGAGGGGAAGGAAAGGAGGGGGGGGGGGGGGGGGTTGTAAAATGTTGTAATTTGTAATTGAATTTTTAAAATGATGAGTTAAGAACAAATTAAGTTTATGAGAAGGAGTTTTCATATTGAATATACCTACCATGGGCATTAGTAACATAAAATGTTGTGCAGTGACATACTAGGCCTACACGGAGTGAATATTTTCTTGCAACCATTGTACGAGAGGAAGCATGTTTTGTGTTCAGAGATAGAAGGGCGTGAATAACGTTCTTAAGTTACTGCCCTTCTGGCCTTAAACAGACGCTATCATATTTTCTTTTATTAACAAAAAAGATCTGACGGAGAATTCCCAGAGTAAAAACGAAAATCTCCGCAATGCTTGTATGGGCGCTCTTTTCGAGATCTACGAATCCAAACTTCCCGAAGGCCTGACGCACAGGAAAACAGATGTCAAGTCACAGGAGAGGGCGCCGTCGGACAGTGCGAAGTCCAGTGGACACATCATGCTCAGCTACAAATGGGAACACCCGTCTAAACCTGTGATGCGAGAGTTCAAGAAACAGCTGCGAAAAAGAGGCTACAACGTGTGGATGGATGAAGACCATATGAGTAAGTTTATCTGCAAAAATTTTTCTTAGGAAGATTAACAATTTTGAAACGTGACGTGAATTTTTATCCTAATGCATGTCTCGTTGTTGTCTTTCATGCAAAGTTGCAACAGGTAATTTAAGCTGATGCATTCCGAAGATGGCTGGAGCAGTTGATTACAGGAAATTCTCTTTTTAATACTATTTTCTCATATGACGGTTACTTCTGTACCACCATGGGCCATGGCTGTGGTTATTGCATATAATTCAGATTTCCCCCCAAAAAAACTAAAGAGCTTGATTACCCATAATTCTTCTTCTTCATTCTCCTTTTTTTCTTCTTTCTTCTTCTTCATTCTTCTTTCTTTTTATCCTTCTTTATCCCGATTGTCTTCAAATCTATCGGTCTATCTCAAATCTTCCCTATCTCGGCAAGAACATCGAACGAATTGTATGTCAGCTAGCAACTATTGACCTATCTGAAGGACAATGCTCTGCTTCCTCCAAGACAGTCAGCTTACAGACCAACATTTAGTATTACAACTTTTGAAAACCCTTGATAACGGAAGTGGTTGATCTCGATCTTAGCTCAGCTGTTGACACTGTATATCACATCATCTTGCTGAAGAGGCTTTCACATGTGTTGTAAAAGAATGGCTTGCCTCCTACCTGCAAGGAAGGGAACAGCGAGTACTCGTTGTTTGTAAGACGTCCAGCTCTGAAGGGGATGGGGAGTACCACAGGGGTAAATGATAGGGCCAATGTTATTCATCTGATAAACAACTCTTCTTTAGGGTATTGCATAACCGCACAACGATGAGTGTACGATGTATGTTTACGACCTGCAGTTGTGCACAGCCAAGAATCCTGCTACAAGACATGAGTCAAAAGTAAGACTAGTTTTATGTATCAGTGAAATTCTTAATTAAGTTAAGGATAACATGCTTGTTATCAATGATGACGAAACTTAAATGATTAATTGAACATCATACATGAGTCGTGGCCCTCAACAGGAACTCTCTCCACTCAAGGTTGGTGACACCAGCATCTCTAGCAGCCAAATCCATATCTCTCTTCAAAATCGGAAAGATAAGAAATCTCCTCGACAATCACACAACTGAAATCCTTGTCCACTCCTTCGTCTTCTTTCTTCTTGATTCTTGTAATTCGTTCCTCATCAATCTCCTCAATAAAAAGACATCGCCAAATTTCAGCGAATTAAAAATTCAGCTGTCAGACTAGTTTCTAAATTAACGAGGCAAGAGCACATCAATCCCAATCTACGGGAACTCCATTAGCTGCCCGTATCCCAGTACAAAGGCATCCTTCTAACTTTTAAGGCAATTCATGAACCCTGTCCTAGCTACATATCTGACCTTGTTACACCTTACGTAGACACTCGATCCCTCCGCTCTGCATCTCAACACCTCATTGAACCTTCGAACGACAGGACAAAGTCATACCGTTCCAGAAGATTCTCATAATTATGCAGCTTCACGTCTTTGAAATCCCCCCCACCTTCCAAACCACCACAGACGTAACCCTCTTTAAATCGCAACTGATATCTTACTTGTTAAAAAAAAAACGCATTAAGATGTCATGTTAAATGCATGATTGCATTTCATCAACATTTAATTACCTAATATTGTACTTTGTCATATTTTGTTTTAATTTCTCTGTAATTGATATTGATAATGATTGGTTATGATTGATCTTGTCTCATTAATTTGATATTTCTAATAGTTCATGAATTAGTAGTTATCTGATATTGATATTTTCTCTGAAGATGAGGTGCACTTTAGAAGCCAGGTTATTGTTATTTTGATGACTATTATTAATCCTATTTTCTTCTTCTACTTACTTTTCCCAATTTTTCTCCATTTCTTTTTACTTCTTTTCCCTCTTCTTTTTCCATCTTTTTCTTCTCTTAGTGGGTGATAAAATCGGTGCCATGGCAGAAGCCGTAGAGAATGCTGATATGATCATAGCTTGTATCACACGTGGTTACCAAGATAGTCAAGACTGCCGTACAGGTGAGAAAAGATTAACCTCTAAGAAATTGACTTTACACTATGAGGGAATGCAGAGCATAACATAAGACCTTTAGGTCATACAACTGAAGGCTAATCCTAGTAACTGACAACGTAGGTTATTACTTAAACACTCGATTGGTGTCGAATTCCCTATGAGAACCCACTAATTGTCATGTTTAACCTATCACTTGCCGGGTTGCTCATTGATTTACCTCTTCTTCTGATAGACATCAGTTGACTTAAAGGGAGAGGGTCGATATTAGTTCCATCTGCAGAATGCCATAATTCGCTGGCACCAGACTTGGCGGAAATACCAGTAATCGGTGTACAAGTATGCACACACACACACACAAACACACGCTCACACACGCACACACACACACACAATAATAGAAAAGGGTGCAATTATGCTACAATAGCAGCACTCTCTGCCAAATACATGAAGGTGTTTGCAAGTCTGCACCCCAATTGTGCCCTTATTTCTTAGTGGTCTAATCAAGAGAGTCTTTGGGTTAGGAAAATGTAAGATAATGACATACCTTATTGGGGAATACAAGGTATTACATGAGGTCTGTCGGCCGTAAAACTGAAGGCTAATCCTGGTGATTTTCAACACTTGTATTGTGGGGAATACAAGGTATTACATGAGGTCTGTCGGCCGTAAAACTGAAGGCTAATCCTGGTGATTTTCAACACTTGTATTGTGGGTATACAAACGAATGGTATCGAATTGCCTTTGAATTTGAATAACAATTCTTTCTTTTCAAAGGAAATTTCTTTTCTTACAATCTTTCCCAGCCGATATGAAATCATTAAAATATAATTTTTAAATGGATCTTTTGTTTCATGTTTTTAGAAGCGTCTTATGCCTACGAATGCAAGAAGAAGATTATCCCTGTGAAGGTAAGTAATGACTTCAAAGCTTCTGGATGGCTAGGCGGTATCACGGCAGGGAAGATCTACTACATTGTTCAGCAAGCCGAGCTTGTCTCCGAGGTACTCTCCAGCATCATCGACAAAGAATTCGCAGTACAGAACGAAACGGTCCAGAACGTGAACGCTGGTATGTCACTTTGTAAGGAGAGTGAGAGAAAGAAGAGAGAGAGAGAGAGAGAGAGAGGGAGTATACATCTAAATATATACATTTTCCGCAAACCTTAATGTCATTAGTTTATATCCTTTGTTTTATTCCTTGATTACGTGATAAGTTGCTACTCTGTGTATACCATTTTTTCAATAAATAACTCACCTTCTAGTTTGTTTCATACTATTGCATGCTTCTTTATCAGTATTAAGATTTTACATGTTATATAGCATAATATGAATAAGCATTAGCATCGTTGAAAGTGTCCATGTGTACAATTATACATTTTTCATACAGAGATTTATTTAAGTTACAGAGGGAAAAAACTTACCTAGCTGAAAAAACAAGGCCAATGATTATTTTTTGGTGGTTAAATTCATATTTTGTGATATTTTGTTATATATGTATTTTGTTTTTAAATGAGTTTCGTTTATTTACTTATGCTCTATTTTACTCGAAAGGTCCCCCATCACCAGAGCAAGAACCGAAACCACCTCCAGTGGAATCTCAAGTACCCGGATGGGATTCCAAGAAGGTCCAGGATTGGCTGGCAGCTAACAGCGTCACAACACGTAACAAAGCTTTGAAAACTCTCAATGGAACCCAACTGCTGCAACTGAAGAAACTACTAATTACAGCCCCACAAGCTTTCTACCAGTCAATGAAAGATGATCTTAAGGTTCCACTTATTGATGTCCTATCACTTGCTGGGGCTCTTGAAAAACTAAACTAAGTGATTAGTATAATGATGATGATGATGATGTTGAAGTTAACACTTCATATGCCACACAAATAATCTCCCTGAGCCATATTGTATTTATTATGGGATTTAATAATATTAAATTTTTCCAGAGCAAATTCTATCTATAGCTGTGGTATAAGGCTGGGACTGTCATGGAGCTAATGAAGACCGGAAAAGGATAATTTTACAAAAAGCAGTATGTTACTCGAAAGCAATCATGGGTACCTATTATTTTGTGCAAAAGTACACGAGTGGACACTGAGCAACCGTGCATAAAGGATAACAAAGCTAACGTGGCGTTAAAACATATTGTAAGCCGTTTGCACGATTTGTACACAGGTGTTCATAATTTGCACTCACCTGACTTTCAAGGAATACCTAAATTTGTTTACAACTCCCAGGCCTGTAAACAGCAACATTGGATGTCCCAATAATGCATTACTTAAAGGAAACCTAAAGGAATAACTTTAGCTATTCTGAGAGATGTACGGTTTTCTTGCCCATTAATTTAAAGATTTTCTACCAAAGTGTATATTGATTTACAAGATTTCCAACCCAAGTGTATGAGAGAGGTATAAAGCAAAGATAATGTACAGTTTAACAGCACGACTTTGGCCTCGCCATTTTCTTGATAAGATGACCAAGAGCACCTGGTCTGATATGGATAAAATGTAATCTTCTGTAGCTTGCACGGTCCTCATTCTCCTCAGCTGCGTTGATATCAGTACGTTGACAATTATTTATGAGCTCTATTATTTCTTGATGGTTATACCGGGACAATTTATTAATTCATACATATTGCTAACGATCTTAGGGTCTCCCATTTTTTAAGTATCAAAGGATTTTCTTGGTTGAAGTATTAGTGATAAACGTGAAAATACTGTCAGTTATGGTATCGATGTACCATGGTTTCAAAAATAATAGAATTACAAAAAAGAGGAGAATGCATATTCCGCACTCCCTTTTACTTTTTGTATTAATGACTTCACTGAAATACATTTTTAATAAAGACATATTTTATGCATTATGAAATATTGAAGTTCTATTTTGTCGGTAACTTCTTATTGAGACTGGAAAGATAAGAATGGACCGAGAGAGAGAGAATGATAGCGAGAGATAGAAAGAAGAGAGAAAGAGAGACAGAAGGAGAGAGAGAGAGAGAGAGAGAGAGAGGATGAGAGAAGGAGTGAGTGAGAAATGGAGAGAGATAATTAGAAAGAGAAAGAGAGGGAGAGTGACAGAGATAAAGTGTGTGTGAGAGAGAGAGAGAGAGAGAAAAAAAAAAGAGAGAGAGAAATAGAGAAGGAGCGATTTAGAAAGGGACACAGAAGTGAGAGAGAGCGAGAGATCGAGTGAGAGGGAGAGAGAGAATGACAGAAAGACAGACAAAAAACAGAGAGAATGAGAGAGAGATGGAATGAGAGAGAGAGAGAGAGAGAATGAGAGAGAGAGAGAGAGAGAGCGAGATAGAGAGAGAGAGAGATAGATAGAGAGAGAGAGAGAGAGAGAGAGAAAAAAAAAATCTTACATTAGTCTTATTCGTATCAGGAAAATTCCAGGATGGACAATCTCACCTTGGCCAATTACCCCCGGAAAACTAACCCCCTAAAAAAAGTATCCCCATGAAAATTACCCCCCAGAAAAATTACCCCCCAATAGACAACCACCCCCCAGGGACAAATATCACAGGAAAGTTAGCCCCTAATCCCAGGACAATCACCTCCCGTTGGCAATTACCCCGATGACAATTAATGATAATAATAATAAGATATTTCTATACCGCAAATTGTATATTGCCTTCATGCGGTTTAGAAGGAAAATAGTTGAAAGTAAAGGAAACAGAATTTGTATTTCAAATTACATCAATCAATTCAATTAGCATTAACAATTTGCAAATGAAAATAATACATGTACATATTATTACAGATCACTTACAATCAAAATAGAAATAGTTCATAATTAAGAGTATCCTACGTTAATCTACAACAGCATTGTTTTAAAGAAATAGCATTTCGAATTTGAAGGGGGAGATTGTTCGAAAGAAATGCAGAGAAATGCAAAGGAATGCAGCTACATAAACGAAAGCACCCCTCATCCCTGAAAATTATCCCCGTGTACAATTTCCCCTCCCGCCAAGGACAACCACCCCGAGGACAATTTCCCCCTCCCCCTGTTCATAAAAAGAAAAGTCCACCCTGATAATAAGTTGGTTTTAATAAAGAAAGAATATTTTTTTTGGGATAATTGTCCTAGGGGGGGGGGGGGGGTGTCGGTGGTTATTGTCCTCGGCGGTGAAGGGGGTCTTGTGTAAAGTTGATTTAATTTTTTCCTCCTTGCTGCCCCCTTTTTATTGGGGCATTTTTTTAAAGCTCAGCTAACGACGCCAAAAGCCAAATACAAAGACGAACGATGGTTTTTTGTATGTGCCTCCTGGCAACTTTTTCGAAGTTCAGGAGAGCGGTTATCCATTATTTCTTTGATTTGTAGGGCTAGTTAGTTTATACGTTTGTTTAATGATTGTTTTAACATGACTGCTAAGAACGTCACAGTAAATAATCAGGGGGTCGATGACTTTGAGTCCTATCCGAGAAACAAGATTATGGGAATCAATGCCTTATCAAAGGGAACAACCGCATAGACTTTGCTTCGAACCTGGGACCTCTCGATTACGCGACCACTGCTCTACCACTGAGCCATTGCACACTCTCCTTACACAGAGGACAGTTTTCCTTGATTACGTGATTACGTCGCTCAAAGCAAGTTCATAGCTTCAATCATGAATATCTATTACAATCCATTGGATGGTGCTGATATTGGTGAAAATAATGATGGTAAAAATGAAAATAAATATATAATATGGTGATGTAAATATGCCTGACACAGAATATGATGTATTGTGGATAATCACCCCTGGAGCGAATATCTCGGTCATCGACGGGCAGCCTGTTGCCTTGTTTATATTTACTTAGCAACCGGCGAAGCTATGCATTTAATACGTCACAACCGCATATATTCTATAAATGCAATTTATTGAATAAGGTTACAATGAAGTGCACAGGATGAATGCATTTTGGCGACCAAGTGGATCAGCGTGGTATGCAGGGGGTGTTTCACAAAGCCCTTTTCAGTGACAAATCTGCTGAAAACCAATCAGAAGCGAGGATTTCAGTAGCTTATAACAACAAAAACTGTCATTTGTCACTGATGACAAGTTTTGTGAAACGCCCCCATGGTTAGTATGTAAGAAATACGTTCCAATACGTTCTCAATAGTAAACACAAACATGACATTGAAATAAATTGAAGCTAAGTAAACGAAAGCAATAAAGGTGCATGCAAAACACACACTATTATTTTATACTAACATACTGATGTGTATGTGTGTTGTGTGTGTATGTGGGGGGGGGGGGGGGGGGGTGAGACGGTACGAATACTCCCTACAGAGTGGAGAGAGTGCACATATAGTACTGGCTTGAAATTCACTGACCAAGAATAATCATAAGAAAGAGAATCGGTGTAATCACTGTATTAGAATTTCAGTACGGTCAAACGCGCTTTAGTGACCCTCCGTATGAAAAACCAACCTGCCTATAAAGACCATTTCTGTCCCGAGTCCATTAAGTGTTCGTTATGCATATCTATATACACGCAGAGGCGTCGCCAAAGGGGGGGGGGGGGGGGGGGTGTGGGGGGGGGGGGGTGCGACATCCCCCCCCACTGTAAGGATATTGTCGGTAAAATTGCGCTGCCGTCGCGAAAAAAGAGAAAAGGGGAGAGGAAAAAAGAGAGTGAAAGGGAAAGAAAAGAAACAAGAAAAGGAAAAGAAAAGAAAGAAAGGAAAAGAAAGGAAAGAAAGGAAAAGAAAGGAAAGAAAAGAGAAGAAAGAAAGAGAAGAAAAAAAAAAAGAGGGAGGAGAGGAAAGAAAGAAGAAAAAAGAGAGAAAAGGGAAACAAAAGAAACGGGGGTGAAAGAGAGGGGAGGTAAGAGCCTGAGAGAGGAGGAGTGGGTGTAAAAGAGAGAGGGGTTGTTGGATTGAGTCGTCTTGTCGAGGGAGCAAGAAAGACACGGGTAAATATGTTGCTGTATCGGGTCAGCTGTGTCGGTATTCTTGTTCAATCCTCGTGTAGGTCTACTATAATTATCAATGCAGAAGTTTGAAGTCGGTGAGATGTATATTGTCGGTCGGCCGACAAGAAGTTCCCCTTTGAACTGTGACTGTTTATCCGCTGTGACGACTTCGAGAGTGAATCCAAGTACAATACTCGTATTTTCTCGAAGTTTCACTTTCCTATAATATCAGCTAAAGAAATCAGAGGTTTAAAATTTTCGGGGAAACTAAATTCAAACAAGGATTAAGAATCATCAACGGTACGACGAATCGTCTTCCTTTCTCTATATTTTGATGAAACGCCAAAAATTCCGCGCTTCGCGCGGGAGGGGAAAACTTCATTTAGACGAGTCGAAAACGGTACAACGAATCATCTGCTTTCTCTAATAATTTTAGGAAACGTCAAAGCTTCCGCGCTTCGCGCGAGAGGGAGAAACTGAATTCAGATATATAGGACTTATTAGTTAGAGTCGAAAACGGAACAACAAATTATCTGCTTTTTCTAATAATTTAAGGATACCTCATAGCTTCCGCGCTTCGCGCGAGAGGGGGAACTGAATTCAAATAAATAGGGATAAGGAAGAGTCGAAAAACGGTGCAAAGAATCGTCTTCTTTCTCTAATAATTTAATGAAACGTCAAAGCTTTCGCGCTTCGCGGTACAGGGGGAAACTGAATTCAGACAAATAGGTCTTATTAAGAGTCGAAAACGGTACATGGAATCATCTGCTTTCTCTAATAATTTAAGGAAACCTAAAAGCTTCCGCGCTTCGCGCGAGAGAGAGAAACTGAATTCAGATAAATAGGGCTTATTAAGAGTCGAAAACGGCGCAACGAATCATCTGCTTCCACTAATAATTTAAGGAAACCTCATAGCTTCAGCGCTTCGCGCGATAGGGGAACTGAATTCAGATAAATAGGGATAAGGAAGAGTTGAAAAACGGTGCAAAGAATCGTCTTCTTTCTCTAATAATTTAAAAAACGTCAAAGCTTTCGCGCTTCGCGGTAAAGGGGGAAACTGAATTCAGACAAATAGGGCTTATTTAGAGTCGAAAACGGTACACCGAATCATCTGCTTTCTCTAATAATTTAAGGAAACCTCAAAGCTTCCGCGCTTCGCGCGAGCGGGGGAACTGAATTCATATAAATAGGGATAAATAAGAGTCGAAAACAGTGCAACGAATCATCTGCTTTCCCTCATAATTTAAGGAAACCACAAAGTTTCCACGCTTCGCGGTAAAGGGGGAAACTGAATTCCGACAAATAGGTCTTATTAAGAGTCGAAAACGGTACAATGAATCATCTGCTTTTTCTAATAATTTAAGGAAACGTCAAAGCGCCTCGCGCGAGAGGGGGAACTGAATTCAGATAAATAGGGATAAATAAGAGTCGAAAACGGTGCAACGAATCATCTGCTTTCTCTAATAATTTAAAAAACGTCAAAGCTTCCGCGCTTCGCGCGGGAGGGGGAAACTGAACTCAGATAAATAGGGCTTAATAAGAGTCGAAAACGGTGCAACGAATCGTCTTCTTTCTCTAATAATTTAAAAAACGTCAAAGCTTCCGCGCTTCGCGCGGGAGGGGGAAACTGAACTCAGATAAATAGGGCTTAATAAGAGTCGAAAACGGTGCAACGAATCGTCTTCTTTCTCTAATAATTTAATGAAACGTCAAAACGTCAAAAGGGGAAACTTCAAGGATTAAGAGACGAGCACGGTTCAACGAATCGTTTACTTTCTCTAATAATTTAATAAAACGTCTAAACTTCCGCGATTTGCGCGGGGGAACTGAATTCAGATAAGGATTAAAAGTCGAGATACACTGAATCGTCTGCTTTTTCTCATAATTTAATGAAACGTCAAAGCTTCCGCTTTGCGCGGGAGGGGGAGAAACTGAATTCAGACGATTAACAGTCGAGAACGGTACAATAAATCGTCTTCTTTTCCTAATAATTTAAGGGAACGTTTAAGCTTCCGCGCTTCGCGCGGGAGGCCTATCACCCACACCCCCTAATGTGCGCGCAAAAGTGATTCGCTTACTCACCAGCGCCCCTCCCTAAAATAAGATCCTAGCTCCGCGCCTGCATTAAAATATATAGCTATGATGCTGACTAAGTTGACGAAATAATTCGAATATTTATGTCGTCGAGGAAAATGAACATTTGCGCATACGCAAGTACTATAGATAATCCATAGGAAAAACAATTTAGCCTTCGGCCCTGGGTTTAAAGCGCTAAATGTGTAGATATTGGGACATTTAATTTTGTCGGTAATTGGTGGCTAGTTTTTTCGGTAATCGTTGGCCTCTACACCCCCCCCCCACTGAAAAAGGTCTAGCGACGCCCCTGTATACACGCAGTCGGCTTATGTACTGCAACTTCAACAAAAGAAAGGGATGATACGGAGTTATGATTTAACAATGGCCAGCAGGTTATTGGCAAAGAAATAATAGATTTTTTCGTCCTAATAAATCTTTCACCGACTAGGCTCTGTGCCTATTCGTATTCATTCTACACACAGGGAAAGCTTCCAGTGCTATCTGTTTATACCCGTGAGCCCTATTTTTATGTTTGGGAAACGATTTTAATTGTTATAGTAAAATGAAATTATGAGGGACTTGGAATTGGTACTAATTTAAAAGCAGATGTTTCTGTTAAAATTAGGCAACGCACCCGTCTTTGGGCAAACATTACCCCATAACCTGTCCAAATTTGGATTTGTTATTACGATTAACATCATTATCGTAACTTAAAAGACAACCATATCAATATCAACAATAATATATATTATCATTTTCCAAGTAGTATCAACATCAACATAAATGGTCTGATCTGTATGTGGTAAAACCTTGAGAACTTTATCACTGGCTCCTGACCGTAGCCCTCAGCGACAGATTTCATTCATAAAAAGGCTATCGTGAGCCAATTAACATAATGGCTTCGTTCGTTGCCATGGGACTGTCACAAACCAACAGTGTCCCCATCAGAGCACACGCAACGGCGCTTCGTGAATTGATTCAATAGCTCGTTATATGGGAAGGGCAATTATATATGTATATGCAGACTACAAGCACTTGACTTACCGTGAGGGAGGGAAAAAATTCTACATAAACAATATAGTAGACATAAGATCATTTGAAACGTCATTGCTTGTAGGAAAGCTTTCACAAACAGGATCTACGATCGTCTGAGCAGGTAATATCAATAATATTCATATTTTATAATGATAGTATCTTGTGTTATGAATGACGATGTGTTTTTGCATAAGTCTGCACGGTTGTTGATATTTCGATTTTGTGACAATAAACAACTGTGGGCTAGCCTACATATATCATATATATAAATATATGAATAAGCCATCGAGATGATCAACCATTTGTTTATATGACAATAGGCCATTTTCGTAATGTAATCAAGTTTAATGCAGAAATCTTTGTCAACTGCCTCGATACAAAGGATTTTATTCTTGCGTAACGAATAATTTTATGTCAATAAAATGCGAACTATATACTTGAATCGTTGCCAGGTAGGACAAACATGTTGCCTTGCCCTTCCTAACAATACGAAATATATGAATGTTGCATTCTAACTATTGAAATATCTTTATTTGTTACTGGTGAATGTAATATTAATATTGAGGCCCTTCACAAGGATTAATGTGTTACATTTTGTTACATTGCGAAAATAGTCTGTGGTCACTGGGGACATGATATTTATATCAGGAACTATTGTAGGTAGTCATCTGCACGTCATCACTAAATTCCAATTGTTGGTATCTACTACCACGTTTACCTAATCATGGAGAAATTCTTCAATGTTTATTTGACAGTGTCTGACGGTTTCTCATAAAAACATGGGGTCTTCAGCAAGTACCAGAAGGATTTCCTCAGCCAGGAAAGTTGAAGGACCTTCCTCACCCAACGAAGTACATGCTGGTGGACCACTAGCGGAAGGGCAGAGCAAACCGTTGACCAAAGACGGTGCTGTTGTAGGTCTAGATGACACCGATGGCGGTCCTGGACGACCGAAAGCGATTGCTTCACCGAACTACAATGGAAAAGCGGATGCTCAGAATGTTGCGATTCAGCAAGAAGGCACTATCGACGATGCTTCGAGGACATTTACTGACATTTCAGATATTCTTATCGTTGACTCTGCAGCTGCTAAAGCAAAACGGTGCGAAGAGTTCAGTAACGGGGTCAAAACATGTCTAACTCGTATCAAAGCCAGTATCAAACACATTCAGGAGTGTGAAGGTTTCCCATGCACCTCGTGTCTTAAAATGACGACGGATATCACGACAGTTTCACGTAACAGCAACATTGATCGGAACGCTGTAGGGGATGGGATAGGCATTGACACAGACTACTGCAAAATGTTTGCTTATACGTGGAAAAAGGGAGATATGTTGAAGAAGATCGAAGACGCTGATCAACAAGAAGAACTACCACATGAGACCACACAAATGTTTACATTTTACATCGCACTGCTTGGTTCCGCCTGGAATTTTACGGACAAGTCTGATTACTTCTGTTTACAAATGGAAGAAGATGGATGCCTGTCTTTGATTGTCGATTGGTTTTTACACCTCGTGGAGAGTGGTAAGGCGATGAACAAATGGGCAGATGACATGATGTTTGATGCGATGAACATATTGGAGAACGCCTGCAGAAGAGTACCGTCTCTGGCTCCTAATCATCACAGGGCCGTGCCTGCCTTGCAAAAGTTTGGCGAGTCGGAAGAGACCTTGACACAGACGATAGCATTCACGACGCTGGCAAAACTTGTAAAGAAAGAAGAGGCCGACAAGCTTTCCACCAACTACACCTGTATCGTATCACTACTTTCGTTGTTGAAAAAATGTCTCTCCAATCCTGACCATAAGGCAAAGACAAGACGACAATCATCAGAGAAGAACATGGTGACCGTTATTACTATTAATGCAGAGGAGTTAGTTCAATCTGTAGATGACCTTGCAATCAACGACAACAACAAACGGCTGATAGTAGAAAAGGGAGGCATTCCTATCCTCGCTAAACTGCTCCAACGAGATTGTTCCGCGGAGGAGAAGACTTCTGCCGCCAACGGAATCTGGAGACTTGCATTTCTCAAAGAAAATAAAGAAAAACTTCGGAAAGACCAGGGTATCATTTACAGTAAGTAAACATTTTCTATAGTTTTTCATAATCATGATGATATGTGAGGGTAATTTTAACGTTGGCATAAGCGCACGAGGTGTTGACATGGCGATAACAGACTGGAAATAATTATGATGGGTTTATTTTGTGCTTAAGTGGACATCTTAGGTGTCAAAAATTGGGGGAGGGGTAGCCTCAAAAATATTTGGGTAATCAACACGATATGCATAGCAACATTGAGGAAGGGGAGGGAGCGGAGTGTAACTGTAGTATTTTGTGATATTTGTTAAGATGAGTAAATAACAAAATCCGTATATGAGAATGTTGAGCTAAAAGATTGAATTTTCCCACCATGGACACTAATAACATAACACGTTGCGCAGTGACGTACTGAGCCCAGAAGAAGAATTGTTTTCTTCCGTTGTAACAGAGGTAGCCTATCTTGTGTTTAGAGCTAGGAAGGCGTTAAGTGTGTGTTCTCAACAGACGATATCACATTTTCCCTTATTACCAAACAAGATCTGACGGAAAATTCTCAGAGTAAAAATGAAAAACTCCGCAACGCCTGTATGGGCGCTCTCTTCGAGATCTACGAATCCAAACTTCCCGAAGGCCTGAAGCACAGGAAAACAGAATCTGATGTCGAGTCACAGCAGAGGGCGCCGTCGGACAGTGCGAAATCCAGTGGACACATCATGCTCAGTTACAAATGGGAACACCCGTCTAAACCTGTGATGCGAGAGTTCAAGAAACAGCTTCGCAAAAGAGGCTACAACGTGTGGATGGATGAAGACCATATGAGTAAGTTTATCTGCAGACACTTCTCATATATAGGAACAATGACACATTTCAAACAGTATGGGAATTTAATCTTATGTACATAATCCATGTCTGTTTTATGTCTTTCATTCAAAGTTGCAACATATAATCTAAGCTGATAAATTCCGAATGAGGCCCGAGCAGATTATCACAGGAAATTCACTTTAGAATAATATTTTCTTATTTGAGCGTTACCTTAACAACTTGGCTGCTGGCAATTGCATATAAATCATATTTCTATTTCAACAAAGCTAAGGTTGATTATCCACGATTCTTCTTTTCCTACTTCTTTTTTCTTTTTCTTTATCTTCTTTTCATCTTGTTCTCCTTCTTCTTTCTTGTCTCAGTGGGTGATAAAATCGGTGCCATGGCTGAAGCCGTAGAGAATGCTGATATGGTCATAGCTTGTATCACACGTGGTTACCAAGATAGTCAAGACTGCCGTACAGGTAAGAACAGATTTACCTCTTCATCTGAGCAATGTTATTTGACTTAACTCTTATCCTGCCACAGGGCTAATCTCTATTGTGCCAAGCCCCAAATCCCCGTGTGCCAGGTTGTTTTGGAGCTAATCTGATTAACGCGATGGTTCTATGAATAGACCATGCAAAACACTAGGCACAGTCCAATGGGCATGAACAATAACTGCTATTACATTTGCGTGCTAGCATGCAAGCAGCAGAGGAGCAATAGCTTGCTAGCGTGTACATGGCAGCTTAACAATAGCGTGCATGCAGCCTTATGGCAGGCTATGAGTTAAAGAGAGAGTGTCGTCAGTTTCCACGTGCAGAAGTTCATATTTCGCTGACACCAGACTTGGTGGGAATACCATTAATGGGTGTAGTACTCTGCACACAGCATACCCGTGGTTCAGAGTCTTCGGGTGAGGTCAATTTAATATAACGACTTTACCCTATAGGGGAATGCAAAGCACCACCTAAGAACTATCGGTCATTAAACTGAAGGCTAGTCCTGGTGATTGAAAACACATGTTATTGGATACACACCCGATTGGTGTCCATTTTCCCATGGAAGCCCACGAATAATTGTCTTTAACATATAGCTTGCCATGGTGCTCATTGCGTTTTGGTCAACACATGTTATGGTCAAAGCAAGTATGAAAGTTTGATTATTCCTAATATAAAACTAGGTGTAAAGTTTTGAGATTTGAATTCATTAAAATGTTAAGAAAGTTACGCGAGGATACGCACAGTCATATGCACGACACAATAAGTGAATATAAGGAATTACACACTTATGTGACATTAACGCTCAGTCAATATTAAACAAAACTATTTCTTGCCTAATTGTTAATGTAAAATCATTCTTTTCACATTTTACAACTGACATTAAAAACAATTAGAGAGCTCAATTAATGTTTACCTTCATTTTTAACCACAAACCGCTATTTTCATTTAAATCGAATTTTCAAATGGATCTTTTATGTCATGTTTTCAGAAGCGTCTTATGCTTACGAATGCAAGAAGAAGATCATCCCTGTGAAAGTGAGTAATGACTTCAAAGCTTCTGGTTGGCTAGGCGGTATCACGGCAGGGAAGATCTACTACATCGTTCAGCAAGCCGAGCTTGTCTCCGAGGTACTCTCCAGTATCATCGAAAAAGAATTCGCAGTGAAGAAAGAAACGGTCCAAAACGTGAACGCTGCTTCCGGTATGTCACTTACAATGTAAAGAAAGAGGTAGAGAGAAAGAGAAAGAGAGATTTATATAAATAAAGATAGGGATATATATATATAGATAGATACAAAGAGAGAGAGAGAGAGAGAGAGCGAGAGAGAGAGAGAGAGAGAGAGAGTATTGCTACATTTATATAAATACATGCATATAACTTTTTCCGCAAACCTAAAAGAATTAGTTCATATCCTTTGATTTTATCCTTGATTACGTGAAAAGTTGCTACTCTGTGGATTTTTTCTTTAGCATTTTTTCAAATAATAACTCAATTTTTAGTTTGCTTCATATTCTTCAATTGTTCTTCATTAATATTAAGATATTACTGCATATAACATAATATAATTAAGCATAACCATCGTTAAACGTATGCAATGATACTTAAAGTTTGAGTAATTATCATATATTTTTTCCAGTGAATAACAATTTACTCAGTTGAAAAATCAAGGCGTAATAATTGAAGTAAACTATATCAGCTTTGCAGATAAGATTACGTTTAGATTCTGCGACATTTTGTCATATTTGTTAAAGTTTGTTTTTAATTTGTTATATTGTGCTTTTTTTTCCTTGAAAGGTCCCCCTTCCCAAGAGGAAGAACCGAAGACAACTGCAGTGGAATCTCAAGTCCCTGGATGGGATTCCAAGAAGGTCCAGGATTGGCTGGCAGCTAACAACGTCACAACACGTAACAAAGCTTTGAAAACTTTCAATGGAATCCAACTGCTCCAACTGAAGAAACAACTGATCAATGTCCCACAAGCTTTCTACCAGTCTATGAAAGATGATCTTAAGGTCCCCTATAGTGATGTCCTATCACTTGCTGGGGCTCTTGAGAAACTAAATTAAGCGATTATTATCGTATCCGGACACCTACTCCCTGGACATCCACCCCCGGATAACCACCCCCAGTCAACTACCTCCTAGGACAACTACCCCCCCTAAACAACTTCTCAAAGGACAACTTCCCCCTAGGATAGTTGTCCGGGGGATAGGTGTCCTAGAGGATGGTTGTCGTAGGGGGACATTGTCTGGAGGGGTAGGGGGGGTAGTTTTCCGGGGGGTAGTTGTCCTATGGGGTAGTTGACTGGGGATGGTTATCCAGTGGTGAATGTCCAGGGGGTTGGTGTCCTAGAACCATATGTTACTATTATTATCATTATCTAGCAATGTTTATGTGTGTGTATCATTTTTCTTCTTTTTCTCGCACTCTCTCACTGCCATTTTGTGCGTGTGTGTGTGTGTGTTTGTGAATGTCGAGGACGGGGGGGGGGGGGGGGGGGTCTTAGATTGCTGTATTGATCTGCATAAAGTTGACCTAACTTCTTATTTTCGGTCTGCCTCAAAACATTTCAATATGAGCTTTTTTTTATTCCTTAGTCAGGTTCCCACATTTTGCTTTAGGACATAACAAATTTAATATTTTTAAAGAATTAGCTCTTTTGACCAAGGGAAAACAAAATATAAGGCGAACCTTTTGAAGAATTTTTTAATTAAAAAAAAGAAGCAAAGTATGACCATTTGGAAAGACCAATCAGACTATAAGTAATCGTTAGTAATGGTTTTTATCAATCGCATCACTCTAATGTTATACAAACATCAGCTGGTGATGATATATAACAATACTTTAAATATGAAGGCTAAACAGTTCTACTTATTATTTGTGCAGAACAAAACGAGAAAAGTACTGCCCTCCTTTTTTAATTGGAATCCGGTATTAATGTTTTTTTTCAATGCTATACGAGATATCAGATTTGAACAATGTAATTTTTCAGCTTTTGCATATGTTTTTACCGTCAAAAATATAACCTATATAAATGAAAAATGAAAAATTATTATGTATCTAGAGATTGTAATACCATTGAAACATCACGGTTTATGATGCTTGAGTGTACACAGATAATTGTGTTTTGGAAAATTGTAACACGTTTGATATATCATGTGTCTGGATTAGATATCAACATAAATGAGAAGACTTTAGTAATTGGATTTGATATAGGCAAGTTAGATAATAGCTTGGTAAACATTGTTATTTATAAGAAATACGTTAAAACTTACAAAAACAAGAAGCAGAATGAATGGTAAAACTCTTTTAATTGATGTCAAGTATGAATTGATGTCACATTTCATTTCTTTAAAACAAGCAAAGATTGATGAAAAATAGGTAAAAGGTTTGACTGACATGCTAAGATAATCTTTTGATTTTATATGTATATATGTTGTTCTGAACGTTGTACATTGTACATAAAGTTCCCCGAAAGGGTTCATTATTTTAGTAATTTGTGAAACACACATAAATGATTCCAAAATATTTCTATTTACGAGTATTTATAAACAGATCGACAATAAATTATGAGCTTCATTTTTCTTGATGGTTATTCCGGGACATTATAGTTATTTATACACATTTCATACGATATTAAAACAAACATTTTTGAAGCATAGGGTCTCCCATTTTGGAAGTAAACATTGCTATCAAATACATTTTTTTTGGTTAAAATAAGTGATAACCATGATACAAAACTGTAAGCTGTTAAATTCATCGATGTATCATGGTTTAAAAAAAAATAGAATAACAAAAAAGAAGAGACTGCATTAAAACAATTCCCTGTAACTTTTTGCATTAATGACTTCACTGAAATACATTTTTAATAAAGACATATTTATGCATTCTGAAATATTGAAGTTTTTTTTTTCGGTAACTTGTTATTAAGACTGGAAAGATAAGAAGGGACTGAAAGAAAGGGGATGATAGCGAAAGATAGAAAGAAGATCAGGGAGATAGAGAGAGAGAGAGAGACAGAAGGAGAGAGAAAAAAGAAAGGAAAGAGAGAAGGGGTGAGTGAGAAAGGGAGAGAGATAATTAGAAAGAGAAAGAGAGTGAGAAAGATAGAGTGTGTGTGAGAGAGAGAGAGAGAGAGAGAATTTTACATTAGTTGCATTCGTATCAGGTCAATTACCCCCTGGACAATCAACCCTTGCCCAATTACCCCCGGAAAACTAACCCCAAAAAACAATTATCCCCGGGAAAATTACCCCCTCCGAAAAATTACCCCCAAAGGATAACCACCCCCGAGGAAAAATATCGCAGGAAAATTACCCCCTAGGACAATCACCTCCAGCTGGCAAGTAACCCCGAGGACAATCCCCCATCCCTGGAAATTTCCCCCGTGTACAATTCCCCCTCACACCAAGGATAACCACCCCAAGGACAATTACCCCTTCCCCCTGTTCATGAAAGAAAAAGGAAAACCCTAATAACAAATTGGTATTAATAAAGGCAGAATTCTTTTCTCGGGGGGGGGGGGGGAATTGTCCTCGATGGGGGTCGGGGGGGGGGGGGGGGGTTTGAGGGGGAGTTGGGGGTGAGGGTGGCAATTGTCCTCGGGGGGTAATTGTCATTGGGTGGTGGTTGTATTTTTTTTTTTTTGGGGGGGGGTGGAGTATATTTCCAGTTTGGGGGTAATTATCTTGGTGGTTTATTGGCCTTTAGGGATAATTGTCCAGCTTGTAATTGGCCGGGGGATAAATTGGCCAGAGAGAGAGAGAGTGAGAAAGCGAGCAAGCCTCCATTAGTCCAATGATGACGATACATGATATCCGGAACTTTGACGACCAGACCATCAGCCACGTACATATACTCCCCGCTCCCTTCCGGTGGGCTTCAACAATTAATATGAAATGCAGTGGCGGATTAAGGATTCCAGTTTGAGGGGGTGTGGGGGAGGGGGGGGGGGTGGAGCGAAACAAAAGTCGTTATATTTTTTTTGGCTGATGGAGGTCATATGTAAAATGATTTTTCTTTTCCTCTCCCTTTCTGCCTCCATTGTATTGGGAGGGGAAAGGGGGGGGGGGGCGCATAAGTCTAATGTCTGAATAAAATGCTGCTCAGGGGGATAAGATAATCAGTGTGATAATATTACAATTCCATATAAAAACACTTTCATTATCGTTCTCGCTCATATTTACTGTTTCCCATGAAATTAAGCTCTTTTTTTAATAACCAATGTCTGTTTCACGACTTTCAAATATGTTTAAACACCTCAAAGTTTGCACTTTGATATTTACGATTCATTGTAGACCGAGAATGTTGAACCCGTGGGTCTTCTAACATGTCTGACAAAATTGAGCCTTTTTTAAGAGTTCAGCTAACGCCGCTAAAAGCCAACTAGAAAGACGGACGATGGGTGTTTGTTGCGCCCTCTGACAACTTTTTCGAGGTTCGGAAGAGCGATAGTCTATTATTTGTTTGATTTGTAGGGCTAGTAAATGTATACGTTTGTTTGATGATTGTTTTACAAAACTGCTAAGAACGTATAAGTAAACAACCAGGGGATCGGTGATTTTGAGTCCTCTCCGAGTGACATGGTTATGGGGTTTAATGCCTTACAAAAGGGCACGAGCGCATTGACTTGGCTTCGAACCTGGGACCTCCCAATTACTCGACCACTGCTCTACCACTGAGCCATCGCACCCGCTACTTACGCAGAGGCAATTCTCATTGGTCACATGATGATGCCCCTCAAAGCAAGTTCATAGCTTCAATAATGTATATGTATCACAATCCATTGGGATGGTGCTGATGTTGGTGAAAATAATGATGGTAAAAATGAAAATGAAAATGAATATAAAATATGCTGATGTAAATATGCCTGACACATAATGTGTATGTATAATCACCCCTAAAGTGATTCATCTCCTTACGTTGAGGCAATTCTCCTTGGTCACGTGATTTTATTTATTTATTTATTTATTCCGTTTTATTTTAACAGGGTGGCCCCGTCAGTAATCAAAGTACTGTTTTCCAGGGGGCCCTCACAGCGAGTTTATAGCTTATACCATGTATTTGTATTACAACACATTATCACTGACATAGGCAATGGCATTGAGGGATTCCGACGGGCAGCCTGTTGCCTTGTAAATATTTACTTAGCAACGGTGAAGGCCGCGAAGCTATGCATTCAATAATTCTCGATCGCAAATATGCTTTGAAATTAATTGAATAGGGTAACAATAAAGCGCGAAGGATAAACTCGATTTATTTGACCTCGTTAATCAACATCGTCTGCCGAGTACTGTGTATGAAATATCAACGATGGGTTATATTCCTATTCGTTCTTTTTTTCTTTTCTTTCCTTTTCGTTGTTAGCCCATTGTTTACTGGAAACTGGTGGTCCCTGTGTTAAGTCTATGGGAATTAGATAATTCAGTAGTCAACGGGTGAAATGGTTAATATTGAAAAAAATGAAATTGAAACTATTTAATATAACTAAATGATGTCAATAAAAATGCATGCAACACAGACACTATTACGTTATACTTACATACGAATGTGTGTGTGTGGGGGGGGGGGGGGGAGAGGGGGAGGAGTAAGGCAGTAATAATACTTCATACGGAGTGGTAAAAATAATCTTATTGAAATGAATTGAAGATAAGTAAATGATAGTAACAAGGCGCATATACAAAGCACATACTATTACTTTATAAAATTATTAACATACCGATGTGTATGTGTGTGTGTATTTGTGTGTAGGGGGGGGGGGGGGCAAGACGGTACGAATATTCCTTACAGAGTGGAGAGAGTGAACATGTAGTACTGGCTTGAAATCCACTGACCAAGAATAACCAAATGAAAACGCATTGATGTAATCACAAGGCACTATTATGAATTTGCAGTATGAATGTCCTTATAACAGTCAACGCACTTTAGTGACCATCCGTATAAAACCCCTACCTGTCTATAAAGACCTCACTTTTCGTTTCCCTTGAAATATATGTTTTCATTGAAACGTGTTCTAAAGGAACCTATGCATAAAGACCGTCTGCCCCTAACGACCACATATTGAGTCGTCTTTATGCATGTATACAGTTTCAATAGAAAGATATGACACGGAATTATGATTATGCACAATAGCCAGCAGTTTATTAGCAAATAAATATTAGATTTTGTCGTCATAATAGATCTTTCACGGATTAGGCTCTGTGCTTATTTGTACGAAATTTACACACAGGGAAAGCTTCCAGTGCTACCAGTTTACACTGGCATTTGAACCAGAGGAGGGTCTTTTTTTTAACTTTACGCAAGCGCAGCTTTCTTTGCGAAAATATTAAAAAGAAAAAGAAAAAACTGATGTTTCTACATTTATTGACAGAATCAAATACTGAATAATCAAATCACAATGAAAGTATATCGTATAATTGATTTACATAAAAAGTGACCACTGAAATACAATCCCCATTTACAAAATGCATAGACTTTCAAACCTGTCTACAGCGACCGCCCAAGGGAAACAAAAAATGTGCTTGTTATAGACAGGTGGTCTTTGCAGACAGGTTCCTTTTAATAGTACATGTTTAAATGAGAAACCATTTTCAAGGGAAACTAAAACATGTGCTTGGTGTAGACAGGTGGTCACTAAAGCAGATTTGACTGTATAAACTTTTAAGTATGGAGATAAATCAAAGAATCAAGATGAATGCAGTGCAGACGCCAACTATCATAAGCATGATTGCTTGAGTTGATAGCAGCCGAGAAGATGAGAGGGGGGGGGGGTATTACCATTATGACCTTAGAGCCCTCAACGACAGAATTCATTGATAAAAAAGCGACGATGCGGGAATTAACATAAAGGCTTCGTTCGTTGCCAGGCGACTGTCACAAACCAACGGTGTCCCCATCGCTATGGCGCTTTCAATAAATAGCTCGTAATATGGAAGGGGCGACCATATATGTATATGCGGACTACAAGCACTGGACTAATTGTGGGAGAGTGCAACAATTCTACATAAACGCTCCCATAAACATAATCATTTGACACTACCTTACTTGTACGAAAGCTTTCACAAACAGGATCTACGATCGTGTGAGCAGGTAATATCAGGAATATTCATATTTGATAACGATTTATTGTATCTTGTGTTCTGAATGATGATGTGTTTTAAATAAGTCTGCACGGTTGGTGATATTTCGATTTTGTGACAATAAACGACTGTTGGCTAGCCTCCAAATATGATGCATATCCTAACGTTTAATAAGCCAGCGAGGTGACCAACTATTGGCTTATGCGACAATAGGTAATTTTCGTAATATAATCAAATTTAATGCACAAATCTCTCTGAACTGCCTAGATACAAATGATTTTATTCTTCTATTACGAATATTTGAATTCCAATAGAATGCAAACTGTATACATTAATTGTTGCTAGGTAAAACAAACATTGTGGATTGCCTCACATAACAACACGTCATATAATGCATTTTGCATTCTGACTATTGAAATACAATTATTCATTTCTAGTGAATGTAACATAATATGGATGCTCTTCACAAAGACGTATGCATTAAATTTGGTCATATTAATAAAATGGTTTATTCTTCAATTGTCTGGTCTTCAACGTAAGGTTAGGAGGAAAAAAAAAAGCGTTTAGCGTCGGATGAACGGATGTAGTCGCTATAGTGTCTTTTTGTTAGGTTCAGCGATATGGTCGCAAATGAACTTTTGGTTAGGTGTATGGTCACGGGCGCAGGTGGGTGTTAGGTTAGCTTTAGGGATATGATCGCCACCGATTTCTAAGTTTAAGGTTTGGGGTTATGGTCACTAATGGATTTCTGGTTGGGTTTAGAGTTATAGTTGCTATTAGGTTTAAGGTTAGGTTTAGAGCTATGGTCAGTAATGGGTTTCTGGTTAGGTTTAGAGTTATAGTTGCTATTAGGTTTAAGGTTAGGTTTAGGGTTATGATCGATAATGGGTTTCTGGTTAGTCGCTATAGAATGTTTTTGTTAGGTTCAGCGATATGGTCGCAAATGGATTTTTGGTTAGGTTTATTGTCACAAACGTAGGTGGGTGGGTATTGGGTTAGGTTTAGGGATATGATCGCTAAGTTTAAGGTTTAGGGTTATGGTCAGTAATGGGTTTCTGGTTACGTTTAGAGTTATAGTTGATATCAGGTTTAAGGTTAGGTTTAGGGTTATGGTCAGTAATGGGTTTCTGGTTTAGTTGCTATTAGGTTTAAGGTTAGGTTTAGGGTTATGGTCAGTAATGGGTTTCTGGTTTAGTTGCTATTGGGTTTAAGGTTAGGTTTAGGGTTATGGTCAGTAACGGGTTTCTGGTTAGGTTTAGAGTTATAGTTGCTATTAGGTTTAAGGTTGGGTTTAGGGTTATGATCAATAATGGGTTTCTGGTTAGTCGCTATAGAATGTTTTTGTTAGGTTCAGCGATATGGTCGCAAATGGATTTTTGGTTAGGTTTATTGTCACAAACGTAGGTGGGTATTGGGTTAGGTTTAGGGATATGATCGCTAAGTTTAAGGTTTAGGGTTATGGTCAGTAATGGGTTTCTGGTTAGGTTTAGAGTTATAGTTGATATCAGGTTTAAGGTTAGGTTAGGGTTATGGTCAGTAATGGGTTTCTGGTTTAGTTGCTATTAGGTTTGAGGTTAGGTTTAGGGTTATGGTCAGTAATGGGTTTCTGGTTAGGTTAAGAGTTATAGTTGATATCAGGTTTAAGGTTAGGTTTAGGGTTATGGTCAGTAATGGGTTTCTGGTTTAGTTGCTATTAGGTTTAAGGTTAGGTTTAGGGTTATGGTCAGTAATGGGTTCCTGGTTAGGTTAAGAGTTATAATTGCTATTGAGTTTCAGATTAGGTTTAGGGTTATGATCAGTAATGGGTTTCTGGTTAGGTTTAGAGTTATAGTTGCTATTAGGTCTAAGGTTAGGATTAGGGTTATGATCAGTAATGGGTTTCTGGTTAGGTTTAGAGTTATATTTTCTATTAGGTTTAAGGTTAGGTTTAGGGTTATCATCAGTAATGGGTTTCTGGTTAGGTTTAGAGTTATAGGTGCTATTAGGTTTAAGGTTAGGTTTAAGGTTATGATCAGTAATGGGTTTCTGGTTAGGTTTAGAGTTATAGTTGCTATTATGTTTAAGGTTAGTTTTAGAGTTATGATCATTAATGGGTTTCTGGTTAGGTTTAGAGTTATAGTTACTAATAGGTTTAAGGTTAGGTTTAGGGTTATGGTCAGTAATGGGTTTCTGGTTACGTTTACAATTATGATCACGATTGCGTTTTAGATTTTGTTTAGAGTAATTGTCGTTATCAGGTTCTATGTTATGTTTGGGTTTATGGTCACTAATGTGTTTTAGGTTAGGTTTAGAGTTATAGTTGATATCTAGTTTAGGTTAGCTGTAGGGCCATGATCAGGACCGGGCTTCAGGTTAGGTTTACGATAAGGGTCTGAGGTGGATTATTATAACAATTGCAATTTAGTTAGGTTTAATGGCCAGGATCGCCATTTGGGTTTAGGTTAGGAACATGGTCAGTGTCACACTTGGGTTTCGGGTTAGGTTGAGGGACATGTTCACGATTGGGTTTTAGGTTAGGTTAGAGATCAGCGTCTCAAATTGGTTTTAGTAACATGTCAGGTTTAAAATAAGGCTTCAGTTTAATCCTACTATTCGGACCAGGGTCTCAGTAAGGTTTAAATATCGTCTTGACAGGGTTTGAATTAACTTTAATAGGTCTGAGCAATCGTCAATGGGTAATGTGTCGTACGATCAGCAGCTTGAGCAAAGCTCAGTATTGAGTGATCATTCTTCCGCGTCTCTGTCAGGTTCTTCCGCCCGTCCAGGTTGTAACCACGACATCACATGCCTCTATGAAGAAATCGTTACTCCTCGTCAAACAACTCTTTAACCTCTGCATTCGATGCCTTTGGAAACTTTATGAGTAATGAAGTCAGTGACACTGACAAATACAAAGATTGATCATTAAAAGTACGTGTAGCCGGTTGACCTAATCTATTTTTAATTTGACCGCGCTTTTCAAAAATAAATTAGAAAAAATGTACATGTCAGGTTTTTTTGTACTGTAAAATCGTGTTTTTACACACTGTATACGCCCGCTTGTGAGTTCGGAGAGTTGGGTGCGATAGAGCCTTACATAGACTTCGAAGCGTGATCATTCAATACTATGCTTCGCTCCAGCTGATCAGCACAACAGCTACTATATGCATGATTAAATACTTGGAAATGAAGATATATATCCGCCAGCGTAGTTTCTAAACAATTAAGTTTTTTTCCCAAAACGTCCATGTCAGGGATAACTAGATAAATTGTTAAACAGAGTAATTTCATCGGGCATTGATGACAAGAGATTTATATGAAGTACTATTCATTTGATTTTGTATGTTTCTGCAACGTACAAATAACATTACAATTCAGCAATACAACATATACAAAATATAACAAGACTATTGGACGTGTACACAATATATTAATACTTAAAATGATGACGATAAAACAAAATGTAACTGAACACTCAACACCAAGATTATTTACTAAGAAACTTCATCACTGAATTCTTTGTTTGGTATCTAGGACCTACTACCACGTTTTCTTTTTGATGGAGATATTTTGATTAACTGCATTATTTATTCCACAGTGTCTGATGGTTTCTCATCAACATGGGGTGTTCTACGAGTACTAGACAAGTTTCGTCAGCCAAGACAGCTGATGGACCTTCTTCACCCAACGAGGCAAATGGTGGAGGACCACCGGCGGAAGGGCAGAGCAAACCGGTGTCCAATGACGGTGCTGCTGTAGGTCAAGATGAAACCGATGGCGGTCCTGCACAACCAAAAGCGATTGCTCCACCGAACCCCGAGGAAAAGGCGGATGCTCAGAATGTCGCGATTCAGCAAGAAGGCACTATCGACGATACATCGGGGACATTGGCTGACATTTCAGATATTCTTATCGTTGATTCTGCAGCTGCTAAAGCAGAACGGATCGAAGAATTCAGTTACGAGGTCAAAAAATGTCTAACTCGTGTCAAAGCCAGTATCAAGCACATCCGGGGTTGTAGATGCTTTCCATGCTCCTCGTGTCTTGAAAGGATGGAGGAAATCTGCGAAGTTTCGTGTGACGCCAACATTGATCGGAGCGCTGTAGGGGATGGGTTGGGCATTGACACAGATTTCTGCAAAATGTTTGCTTATACGTGGAAGAAGGGAAATATGTTACAGGAGATTGAAGACGCAGATCAAGACGAAGACCTATCAGATGAGACCGAACAAATGTATACATTCTATAACGCACTGCTTGGTGCCGGTTGGAACTTTTCAGACAACTCTGATTACTTCTGTTCACAAATGGACGAAGATGGGTGCCTGTCTTTGATTGTAGATTGGTTTTTACACATCGTGGACAGTGATAAGGCGATGAACAAATGGGTAGATACACTTGTATTTAGATCGATGAACATATTTCAAAACGCCTTCAGAAGAGTGCCGTCTGTGACCCCTAAGCATCACCGGGCCGTGCCTGCCTTGCAACAGTTTGGTGAGTCGGAAGACATCTTGTCCCAGACAATGGCATTCATGACGTTGGCAAAGCTTGTGAAGAAAGAAGAGGCCGACAAGCTTTCCACCAACTACACCTGTATCGTGTCACTACTTTCGCTGTTGGAGAAATCTCTCGCCAATCCTGATCATAAGGCAGAGATATGGCAAGAAGCATCCGATGAGAACTTTGCGAAAGCGATTATTGTTAATGCAGAAGAGATAGTTCAATCAATAGTTGAGCTGGCAATCAATGACAACAACAAACGGCTCATAGTAAAAAAAGGAGGCATTCCTTTCCTCGCTAAATTGCTCCATCGAGATTGTTCCCTTGAGGAGAAGACTGCTGCCGCCAATGGGATCTGGGGACTCGCATTTCTCAAGGAACATAAAGAAAAACTACTGAAAAAACAGGATATCATCAACAGTAAGCAAACATTCTTTACTTTTTTTCATAGTCATGATTATAATTTAAACAACTCCATATGTAAAACGTATGATGTTTAAAATAAATTGTACCATTTGCGCAAGAGGTGTCCTCATACCAATAACAGACTTGACAGATAATTATGTTGGATTTAAAATGTGAAAACAAAGGTGTAAAAATGGGGAAATGGGCGTAGCTTCTAAAGATATGAACAGCAAGGATGAGGGAGGGGAAGGAAATGAGAGGGGGGGGGGGTGTGTAAATGTAGTATTGTGTGCTACTATTTTTTTAGGATGAATAAATGTATGAGAAGGAGTTTTCAGATGGAATTGTCCTACCATAGGCTTTATAGTACATACAACGTACATGCAGTGACGTGTTGGGCCCACAAGAAGTGCATATTTCCTTGCATCCATTGTACGAAGCATGTCTTGTGTTCAGGGATAGAAGGGCGTTAAGTGTGTGTTAAAGTTCAAAGGTTGATGCCCTTCTAGCTTTTAACAGTCGCTATCATATTTTCTTTTATTTACAAAAAAGATCTGACGGAGAATTCCAAGAGTACAAACGAAAAACTCCGCAATGCCTGTATGGGCGCTCTCTTCGAGATCTATGAATCCAAACTTCCCGAAGGCCTGAAGCAGAAGAAAACCACTGTGAAAGCAGATCCCAAGTCACCGCCGAAAGAGGCGTCAGACAGTGCAAAGCCTAGAGGACACATCATGCTAAGCTACAAATGGGAACACCCGTCCAAATCTGTGATGCGAGAGTTCAAGATGCAGCTCCGGAAACGAGGCTACAAGGTGTGGATGGATGAAGACCATATGAGTAAGTTTATCTGCAGGCACTTCTCTTTAATAGGAAGATTGACAATTTTCAAACATGACGTGAATTTTGATCTTAAAGATACTTGCAGCCAACATCAAATTCTGTAGAACTTTGCAGGAATTATGAATATGTCATGTATGTCCTATCTGTGAAATTTAAACGTTAGCAGTGTCCTAAAATTCAAATTATGCAAGGAAACCCGTTTACCTTCTAGATTTCACTGCCAGACACTATTGAGTGACTGACTGACATCTCTTTTTCTTTGGTAATAATATATGTATACATAACATGAGGTGTAACAGGTGCATGAGCATTTGTCTCCATCAATAACCCACTACTCGTAATGGCCAAAATTAAACTGATTGAAACTTTGTGCAGCACAAAACGTACGACCATTCTGTAAAAGGATCTGAAAACAGACTGTTACTGTAAGGTGATTGCAATCACTTAACTCGTTTTGACAACTTATGGTCGTTATATTACCACTAAAAGCCATGTTGAAGCCCTTTCGTTTTGCGGGAAGTTCTAAATTAGTATTGTCTTTCAAATGCTGTTGGAATTTAACCTTTTCATTTTTTGTGGCCTGCAAATTAATTAGTAGTTATCAATAATGTTATTGTTTTATTATTGTAAAGCGCATACGTATTTTCTCTGAAGATGAAATGCGCTAAAAAAGCATAGGTTATTATTATTATCATTTGTATTATTAATCCTCTTTTCTTCTTCTTCTCCCCTTTTGCCCCTTCTTCTTATCCTTTACTTTCTTCTTCATTTCCCTCTTCGTTTTTCCTTCTCTTTTCTTGTTCTTCCCTTTCTTCTCCTTTTTCTTCTTATTTCTTGTCTTAGTGGGTGATAAAATCGGTGCCATGGCAGACGCCGTAGAGAATGCTGATATGATCATAGCTTGTATCACACGTGGTTACCAAGATAGTCAAGACTGCCGTACAGGTGAGACAAGATTTACCTCTTCTTCTACTAAACGTCAGTTGACTTAAAGGCTAGGTCCACTCCAAAACTAACATGCCTTTAATGAATGCAGGAAAAGAAGAGAAACAGAGCGAAATAAATTTGAGTAAATTCGGATAACTATTAAAGAAGCTGTGAATATTTTAAAACGTATCAAAAACTATGGAACAATGGAAATCACTACACAACTCGGCAATTTGGTTATCATAGACTAATGATTTACAAAGTTTTTCATGTCATTAAAAATTCATGACTTTCTCATTAATTATCGTATTTTGCTGAATCTTTTTTTGATTGGTTTTCCTGATTTGTCTGCTTCTAGTGAAAGTAAGTTATTTTAGGAGTAGACTTGCCCTTTGAAGCGAGCCGGCCGTTAGTTTTTATCTGCAGAAGGTCATAACTTGCTAACCGACTTGGTGGAAATACCATTAATGGGTGTACGAGTATGCACACACACTACGAAATAAGGGTGAAATTCTGTTACAAAAGCAGCACCCTCTGTCAAATACGCGTAGTGGATGCAAATCTGCATCGGCATGTAAAACAATATTCATTTGTTTTATTTTTTATTTTAATTTTTGAAAAAAAAGAAGAAAAACACTGCTGATATGATCTTTTTCTGATAAAAAAATGAAAAAGCCGGCGGCCATCTTGAAAAATAGCCAGATTGTCAGGGGAAATGAGTTTTGGCCTTATTTCTTAGTGGTTCTGTCAAGATATTACCCTCTTGTCTCTGGAAAAATTTTCCGATTACGAAAATGTAAAATAATGACTTCAAAATATGGAGGAATTTAAAGCGTTACATAAAACCTGTTAGTCATAAAACTGAAGGCTAATCCTATTGCTTGACCACACATGCTATTTGGTTTATACCAGAATGGTGTCGAATTCCCTGTAAGAGCCCAGTACTATGCGTCTTTAACCTATCAGTTGCCATATTGCTCATTTAGTTCTGGTTATGCGATGTCATTGTAAAAGAGACTGTAAAATCAAGTGTAAAACTTTGATTATTCATAACATAAAAATGGGTGTAAAGTGTTGGGATTTGAAATTATCAAACAGATAAAAGAATGACGAAAGGATACGCACAGTCACATGAACGGCACACATACATTTCGTATGAAACTGTGGTCCATAATTTAGCAATTTTTTTGGCCATTTTGGGAATATAAAAGCAATAAAAGACAATTCTTTCTTTTCAAGGGAATTTTATTTTCTGATAATCTTTCCTGACCGATATGAAAACAATGAAAGAGTTCACGTTTTTTCCTACCTGTACCAAATACTCGAACTTGATATTTTCACTAAAATCGAATTTTCAAGTGGATCTTTTATGTCATGTTTTCAGAAGCGTCTTATGCTTACGAATGCAAGAAGCAGTATATCCCTGTGAAGGTGGATGACTTCAAAGCTTCTGGTTGGCTAGGCGGTATCATGGCAGGGAAGATCTACTACATGGTTCAGAAAGCCGAGCTTGTCTCCGAGGTACTCAACAGCATTATCGAAAAAGAATTCGCAGTGAAGAAAGAAACGGCCCAGAATGTGAATGCTGCTCCCGGTATGTCACTTACATTGTAAAGGGATAAAGGGAGAGAGAGAGAGAGAGAGAGAGAGATAGAGATAGATAGAGGGATAAACAGAGATATATGAATAGAGAGAGGGATATATATATATATATATATATATAAAGAGATATAAGAGAGAGAGAGAGAGATAGAGAATAAAAGAGAGAGAGAGAGAGAAAGAGAGCAAGTATTGCTATATATATAAATAAATATAAAACTTAACAGAAGTAGTTCATATCGTTTGATTTTGTCCTTGGTTACGTGATAACTAGCTTCTCTGAGGGATTTTTGTATACTATTTTTTCAATAAATAAATCAACTCAAAGTTTTCTTTACACTTCTGCTTGCTTCTTTATTAGTATTAAGATATTACATAGTAAATAGTATAATAGGAAAATGCATTAGCATCGTTAAAGATATACATGTAAACCTATAATTACAATATGAATTTATAAAAACTAAGTTTAGTTATGTTTAACTGTTGTATGACTTTAATGTATACTTATAATTAGAATATTATTATGTAGAAATGTATTTTAGTCACAGTGAGTACCGATTTACCAAGCTGGACAAATCCAGGCGCGAGAGATTGAGTAGACTTTATCAGCTTTGCAGATTGGTAATGCGCGAATGATGTCATGATCAATGGAGATTACGCTAACATTTTGTTATATTTTGTTAAATATTATATAAATATACATGCTCGTTTCGTTTCTTTTACTTATTTTCATTGAACGGTCTCCCGTCCCCAGTGCAACAACCAAAGCCACCTCCGGTGGAATCTCAAGTATCCGGATGGGATTCTAAGAAGGTAAAGGATTGGCTGGCAGCTAACAGCGTCACGACAAGTAACAAAGCTTTGAACAATCTCAAAGGAAACCAATTACTACAATTGAAGAAACAACTGACCACAGTCCCACAATCTTTCTACCAGTCTATGAAAGATGATCTAAATGTCCCCTATACCGATGTCCTATCTTTTGCTTCTGCTCTTGAAAAACTTAATTAACTCTTTTCCTACTGGAACCGAGTGGTCCCTGTATTAAGCCTTTGGAAATGAGATAATTCAGCTGTCAACAGCTTAAGTCATAATCATAATCATGATGATAATGATGATTGGAAGGTTTACACTCTATATACCACACGAATAATCTCCCTGTGCCGTACAGTAAATATCATTCGAAAGATATACCAAAGGCCTGAAGATTATAGAACTGGTCCAATGCAAGATTAATCTGTAGCGGGGTGGTAAAATGACTGTCATAGAGCTAATCGAGATTGGACATGAATAACTTTGCAAAGAAATAATGGTGCCCCAAGCAATCGTGCCGTTTTGGGTGCCTATTCTTTTGTACACGCATGAAAAACGATAGTTCGGAAGAAAATAAAAGGAAAATACTAACTAGATTGACTGATGGATCTGGAGCTTTTGTCCAGAACATCTGATACGAGAGCGATAGACAGAGAGATAGAGAGTGAGAGAGATATACAAACAGAGAGAGAAAGAGAAAAAGAGAGAGAAACGGAGAGAGAGAGAAAGAGATAAAGAAATTTATAGAGAGAGATAGAGACAGAGAGATGAAGATTAACATTGCACTGAAAATGCTAATTAATCTTTAGCCTTCTTGAGGGTGACATTTGTTTGCAATTACTAGGAAGAACAGGGTAGATATGCAGTACTCTTGCTCATATAATCATATAATGTTTGGGGGGGGGGGGGGGGGTAAGCGGACACTTTTTTGGGGGAGGTAAAAAAAAATCGCAACGACTCAGCCAGCCGAAAAGTCCCTCAGTGGGGGGGGGGGGGGGGGGGGGGGGGGGGGGGGGGGGGGGGGGGGGGGGGGGGGGGGGAGTAAGCGGACACATTTTTTTTTTTTTTTTTGGTCTCGAAATTTCATAATTTGACATTTTTGGTCGTTGGGGGGGAAGTAAGGTCACCTTATTTAGGTTAGCCGTGGGTAAATTTTTTTTTTTTTTTTTTTTTTTTTTTTTTTAAATAATAAAAAAAAAAAAAAAAAAAAAAAAAAAACAAAGGGGGGGGGGGGGGGTTTAGGTTTTTTTAGGGGGGGGGTTTACATACATAACAATAACAAAGGGGGGGGGGTTTGAACCCCCCAAACCCCCCCCCCCCCTGCGTACGCCCCTGGCCACTGACAGCTCTCCCGTTTGGGGGGGGGGGGGGGGGGGGAGTAAGCGGACACATTTTTTTTTTTTTTTTTGGTCTCGAAATTTCATAATTTGACATTTTTGGTCGTTGGGGGGGAAGTAAGGTCACCTTATTTAGGTTAGCCGTGGGTAAATTTTTTTTTTTTTTTTTTTATTTATTTTTTTTAAATAATAAAAAAACAAAAAAAAAACAAAAAAAAACAAAGGGGGGGGGGGTTTAGGTTTTTTTAGGGGGGGTTTACATACATAACAATAACAAAGGGGGGGGGGTTTGAACCCCCCAAACCCCCCCCCCCCCCCCTGCGTACGCCCCTGGCCACTGACAGCTCTCCCGTTTGTCGTATACACAACAATCATCAAGTTCTGCTTTTCTCCTTAGTGCCTTCTCCATTAGGGCACTACTCAAAGTACATTATGAATAGTAAATCATACTAGGTCCTCTAAAGAGAGAAGTAGTCGGGCTAACTCGGACCAAGGACAACTCGGCCGAGCTGCGAAAACGGTCAGTTTTTTGCAGGTTTAGGGTTAGGGTTTGAGTTAGGGTTAGGATTAGGGTAAAATTACAACAACTGACCGTTTTTGCAGCTGGGCCGAGTTGAATTTGGTCCGAGTTAGCCCGGATTCGGAGAGAAGACCCTCTCGAGTCAAACATTTTTGTAAAAAATGAATTTTAGTCAAATTTTGTGTCGGAGAAAATGGGATAGTAGTCCACCACTAGTCAGTTTCCGGATTTTTCTGTTTTACTTTTTAAAGTAGTTTGCTAACAACGTTGGATTTCACTTTAAAGTAGGTTTGGTAGCACATTGGCAAGGCTGATTAATTTGTACATAATATTTGGTGTGTTTATGTATATATATATATATATATATATACTTACAGGCTCTATAACCATCGACATTATTAATATGTCAACAAATTGACTTAGTGTAGCTGAAGTTCATGCAATGCAGTATATAATGCAACAAAAAAAGAAAATTAAATATATCATGACTTAAACGAATTTCTGTCTTATCAAACACCATTTATACATTTAATTTTGATTACCAATGTTTTATCAATGTTTCATGTTCTGCAGGTATGGGAAGTATGTTATAGTATGTTTGTATTAATCTGATTCCGTCTAAATTCCATATGCTATCAAAGCATAATACAAGGTTAAAAGAATTACATTTATTTCATTTCCTTTTTGATCATGTAATTACAAACGACAGAGCAACAAGTATTTCGGAAATGCACCTAAATTATTTTAAACAAATATAATTTTGTTATTCCTGGATCATTTCTCGTGATTAAGGTTGCATATAATAGGGCAGGAAATAGACTTCCTTAATATGTTTACATTTCTCTTTAAAATTGAGATACCGTCCGCCATACGACTTTTACGTACCCAATCTTCAAATTGTTTTTAATCACTCATGCGTGAAATATGCATCGTATGAGTTAAATCAAATGAAAGAGTATGATCTAAGCTTTAGAAATATGTGTCATTTTTTAATAATAATTGAGATTAAATTATGATAAAACATCGATAATTCTCGTTTCCGTTTTTTATTGGGACGCAGTGTACATTCATGGAATCTACGTTCTCATAACAAATGTATTAATGTATTATTGTTTGTTAATGTAAATAGCATAGCAATTTTTACAAATTATTATGCGCTATATAAGCACCTTCCATTATTATTATTATAATTTTAGATGTAAGCTGTATTAAGTCATATTTTAAAGAAACATAACATAATATGAAGAAATCGATTTTTCACATACTTAAACAAATTACAAAAATTGGTAATAGTATGAATAATTAGTTATTAACTGTACATTTAGAGATTTCAAATTGCATACATTTATCTTGAATATATATCAATAACAACGACGACGACGACAAAAAAAGAAAAAAAGAAAGAAATAACGCTTACATTATGTAAAACATTATTGCATTCCAATTTTATGGTATTCGCTTGTTGTAATTTTTTAATGATTTTATTGAATCCCCCTTTGAACTGTAATTGGTTTGTATTTTGAAAAATGAATGTGTAATTTAGTTTGGAAATATTGACTGTTTGTTAAATGAAGTTAGCGAAATATCATTTAAATAATATTTTGTGTGTTTGAAGTGTATTTTAAATTTTAATCTGAAATAAGATAAATGTATAATTTGTATAGAAAAATATATAGAGAATAATTGTTATAATTCTTATCGATTGATTAGTGCATGTATTGAGTATATAGACATTAAATATGGTCTTTTCCCACTAAAAGATTGATTGACTAACTGATTAAACCAAAAAACATATATATTAAAACATATTAATGAATTAAAATGATTACAAAATGATTCAGTGAAAGTGAATGCAATACACATTAGTTAACGTTTGCAGAACATTTTATTCAAACCATGTTTTCCGAATTTGAGAGAAAAAATACTTTAAACTCTAGGCTTTCAGGATATTTATTCCTATAGGAACTGATTTCAAAAAAATTAATTGAAAATATTTTAACATGTAGAAATTATTGAAATTTTACACTGAACATTTAGACTGGTAGCTGTGCCGAATCTACACATTATGTATTTAGAACACAATTGCATTCCACTTTTATTTTGTTCGCTTTTTGCCATTTTTAAATAACTTTATTGACACTGATCAAATCCCCTTTTGAACTGTTGGTGGTTGGTATTTTGAAAAATTAATGTGTAAATATTGACTGTTTGTTAAAAGAAGTTAGCGAAATACCATTAGGAATTCTATTTTGTGTGTTTGAAGGGTATTTTAAATTTTAATCCGAAAATAAAATATATATGTACACGTTCGTATTCGCATTAACTTGAATTGAGTTCATTGATTCCTCTGTCACTTAGCATACATTTATTTTCCATTGCATGGTTTACAATAACAAAGATCACGTCACAATAGAATTATACATAAAACAAGAAGTATAAAGAAGTGTACAATAACAAATCATTATGTGATCACAAAACAGAAATAAAAACTATGGGGGTTTAAGAAAGTTATAGAACCAATCTGTGACAGAAAAATAAAATAGGAAAACCTATTTAAAACGTTAATGTAATAGTAATAGACTGTAAAGCGCTTAAAAACATCATAGATGTATTAAGCGCTATATAAAAGTGTAATTATTATTATTATTTATATTGAAGCATTGAGAATTTTTTTTTAACGAAAGTTTGAAATAAATGGACTAATAACAAGAGAATTGTGAATGTTTGGAAATAATATCACTTTAAAAATTCGAATCTTAAAGTGACAAATAGGTCAGTGGATTGTGACGTACCAAAGGAAAAACTATCTTTACCATCTGTACCATTTGCATTTGAAGCTCTAATAGAAGTGGCAGAAGAAAAGAAAGTCGAAGAAGAATAAGAAGATATTTATAAGTTTACCTGTTTCTCAAACTGCAACAGGTAAAATACCAAACCAAATTATTTTGCCTTGAGATTTGACCCCCCCCCCCCACACACACACACAGAGCTTAGTATTGCAACCTCAATAACAAGATATGACACGGAATTATGAACAATTATCAACAATGGCAAGCATTTCATTGACAAAAAATGAATAGATTTCTTGTCGTCATAATAAACCTTTCATGAAAAAGGCTCTCTGCCTATCTGTCATCATTCTACACATGGTAAAAGCTTCCAGTGGTATCATTCATTTTACTCGAGGGCAGTATTGTTTATGTTTGGGAAAACGATTTTAATCGTTATAGCAAATTAAATCATGAGGAACTGGGTATTGGTACTAGGCAGATGCTTCTGCTAAGTTACGCAAATGCAGCCAGTTTGGGGTTAACATTTACCAATGACATGTCCTAATTTTGATTTGTTATGACGGTTAAAATCATTTTCGTAATTTCAAAGACAGCATTGTTTTCAGAATGCCAATCCTAGATTCGAAAATAAGAAAAATTATAACAATAATAATAATAACATTAAAACAATTCATAATAATAAGCCTAGTGATAATAATAACAATGAAAAACAGATAATAAAGATGATGATGATTATGATGATGATATTAATATTAATCATAATAGTAACATTAATACTAATATTAATGATAATGATGATAATAAAGATATAACAGTAGGAATAAAAACGATTATAATAATAACAATTGTTAACAACAATACTATTACTTCAACTACTACAACTACTAATACTACTACCTTTACTACTACGACTACTTCTACTACTACTACTACTACTACTACTCCGACGACGACTTCTTCTTCAACTTTTACTAACAATATACATATCAACGGAAATAATCATTATCATTATTGTAAGAAGTATCATTACTAATGTAAATCGTCTAATTGTTATGCTGTTCAAACCTAGTTTACTTCAACACCGTAGCCCTCAGCGACAGATTCCATTCATAAAAAGGCTACCGTGAGCTAATTAACATAATGGCTTCGTTCGTTGCCATGGGACTGTCACAAACCAACATTGTTCCCATCAGAGCACACGCAACGGCCCTTCGTGAATTGATTCAATAACTCGTTATATGCGAAGGGCAAATGTATACATTTGCGGACCATAAGCACTTGACTAGCAGTGGGAAAGGGCAACAATTCTACATAAAAATGATAAGCACGATAATAAACCCATTTTCATTGCTTGTAGGAAAGGTTTCGCAAACAGGATCCACGTCCGTATAAGCAGGTAATATCAAAGATAGTCATATTTGATAGTTGTAGTATATTGTGTTATGAATGATTTAGTTTATTTCATTATTAGTCATCAACGTTGGTGATATTTTGATTTTGTGACAATAAACTGCTAGCTGCTATCTTCTATGTATCATGTATATACACCAATTGAATGAGGCAGCAAGGTCATCAACCATTTGCCTATACGACATTAGGCCATTTTCGTAATTTAATACATTTTAATGCACACATCTTTGTGAACTGCCTCGGTACGATTGATTTCATTCTTGTGTTACGAATAATGGCATTTCGATAGTCACAAACTGCATACTTTAATTGTTGCCAGGTGGGACAAACATGTAGGCTTGCCCTACCTAACAACTCGTAATATTATCATTTTGCATTATGGCTATTGAAATACAATTATTCGTTACTGGTGAATGTAATATTATTTTAGCAGCCCTTTTAAAAGGACGTTATGCATTACAGTTTAAAAAGTTCGTTCTCCAATCGTCTGGTCTTCAATGTAAGGTTATAACAATGTGTATAATGTTAGGTATACAGTTGAAGTCGCTATTGAGTTTTAAGTTAGGTTCAGAAATATGGTTGCAAATGGATTTTAACTAGGTTCAAGGCCAGGATTACATTTGGGATTAAGGTTAGGCTTAAGGTTATGGTCAATATTGGGTTTTAAATAAGGCTTAATAATAGGGTCGCTATTCGGTTTTTAGTTAGTTTTATGGTCACGGTCGTATTTAAGTGAGTATTAGGCTAGGTTAGGAATATGGTCGCTATTCGGTTTTAGGTTAGGTTTATGGTTATGGCCACTAATAGGTTTTAGAATAGGTTAAAGGTATATTTTTCGCAAGGGGGGTTATAGTGAAAGTTTGGTACACCATTTAATTCTTCATAGAGATATGTCTTATACGCGGAGTTGGGTGCGAAAGAGGTTCACATAGACTAGGAAGCGTGGTATACTCAATACTGTGCTTTGCTCCAGCTGACCAGGATAGCTAATTTGCATGGTTAAATAACTGGACATTTCAAAACCATCCTCGTTTCTCCCAGTTGTTCATAATTATAAGGGGTAACTATATCCAATTCCACATATTTTTGGTCACTGGTGACATGACATTTATATGAGGAACTATTGTAGGTAGACATTTGCTCGTCATCACTAGATTCCCATTTTGATATCTACTATCACGTTTACCTAATCTTGCATATATTTTGATAAACTGCATTGTTTATTTGACAGTTTCTGATGGTTTCTCATAAACATGGGGTGTTCAGCAAGTACTAGGCAGATTTCGTCAGCCAAGAAAGTTGGAGAACCTTCTTCACTGAACGAGGGACATGCTAGAGGACCACTAGCAGAAGAGCAGAGCAAACCTTTGATCGAAGGTGGTGCTGCTGTAGGTCTAGATGAAACAGATGGCGGTCCGTCACAACCGAAAGCGATTGCTTCACCAAACCCTGAGGGAAAGGCGGATGCTCAGAATGTCGCGATTCGGCAAGAAGGCACTATCGACGATGCTTCGGGGACATTGACTAACATTTCAGATATTATTCTCGTTGACTCTGCAGCTGCTAAGGCAAAACGGATCGAAGAGTTCAGTGACGAGGTCAAAGCATGTTTAACTCTTGTCAAAGCCAGTATAAAGCACATTCAGGATTGTGAAGGTTTCCCATGCACCTCTTGTCTTAAAGGGATGAAATCTATCAACAAATGTTCGTGTAACGGCGGCATTGATCGAAACGCGGTAGGGGATGGCATCGGCATTGATACAGACTACTGCAAAATGTTTGCTTATACGTGGACAAAGGGAGATATGGTACGGAAGATTGAAGACGCTGATCAACAAGAAGAACTATCACAAGAGACCACACAAATGTTTACATTTTATGACGCACTGCTTGGTTCCGCCTTTAACTTTACGGATAAGTCTGAATACTTCTGTTTACAAATGGAAGAAGATGGGTGCCTGTCATTAATTGTCGATTGGTTTCTAAAGCTCGTGGAAAGCGACAAGACGATGAACAAATGGGTAGCTGATATAATGTATGATGCGATGAGCATATTGAACAACGCCTGCAGCAAAGTGCGGTCACTGGCTCTTAATCATCACCGGGCCGTGCCTGCCTTTCAGAAGTTTAGCGAGTCGAAAGATAGCTTGACCCAGACAAAAGCATTCATGATATTGGCAAAGCTGGTGAAGAAAGAAGAGGCAGACAAGCTTTCCACCAACTACATCTGTATCGTAACACTACTTTCGCAGTTGAAGGGATGTCTCTCCAATCCTGAACATAGGATAAAGACAAGACGACAAACATCCAACAAGAACATTGTGAGCGTGATTTCTTCTAGTGCGGAGGAGTTAGTTCAATCAGTAGATGACTTGGCAATCAATGACAATAACAAACGGCTCATAGTAGAAAAGGGAGGCATTCCTATCCTCGCTAAATTGCTCCAACAAGAGTGTTCCATGGCGGAGAAGACTTCTGCTGCAAACGGAATCTGGAGACTCGCATTTCTCAAGGAAAATAAAGAGAAGCTGAGAAAAGAACAGGATATTATTTACAGTGAGTAAGCTTTCTTTACATTTTGTCATAATCATGAAGAAATTGGAGGAAAATGTTAACAACTTGGTATGTAAAACGTATAGTATTTTAGTTAAACTGTTACCATTAGTGCACAAGGTGTTTTCATGACGATAACTTGATATAACTTTGAAGGATTATTTGTTGACTTGTTAACTTTAAATCATAGGTGCAAGAAATGGTACCCCCAAACAAAATAATTGGGTAGTCACCATAAATTTGTATAGAAAGAATTAGGGAGGGGAAAGGGTGAGGGTGGGGAGTTATTATGAGTAAAGAACAAAATCGGTTGATGACAAGGAATTTTAAGATTGAATATTCCCACCATGTTCATTAATAACATAAAACGTTGTTAGTGACGAACTGGGCCTACAATAAATGCATTTTTTCTTGCATCCAGTGTAAGAGAAGAAGCATTGTTTGTGTTCAGAGAGAGATTGGTTAAGTATGTGCTAAAGTTCATTATTAAATGCCCTTCTGGCTATAAATAGACGATATCATATATTCTTTTATTACCAAACAAGATCTGACGGAGAATTCCCAGAGTAAAAATGAAGAACTTCGCAATGCTTGTATGGGCGCTCTCTTCGAGATCTACGAATCCAAACTTCCCGAAGGCCTGACGCACAAGAAAACAGATGTCGACTCACAGCAGAGGGCGCCGTCGGACAGTGCGAAGTCCAGTGGACACATCATGCTCAGCTACAAATGGGAACACCCGTCCAAACCTGTGATGCGAGAGTTCAAGAAACAGCTGCGAAAAAGAGGCTACGACGTTTGGATGGATGAAGACCACATGAGTAAGTTGATCTGCAGACACTGCCCTTAGGAAGAATAACAATTTCTGAACATGGCGTTATTTAAAACAATCTAAATGCATGTCTGGTTGATGTGTTTTATTCGAAGTTGCAACCCATAATCTAAGCTGGAGAATTCCAAACGTTGTTTGACAAAGTGATTACAGGAAATAAACTTTTGAATAATATTTCCACTATTTAAGCGTTGTTAATGTATCATCGATGGATGCTGGTAATTGCATATAATTTATAATTTAGAATTTGTGTATCATCCCCAAAGCTAGAGCATGATTATTCACGAATCTTTACCTTCTTTGTTCTTCCCTTTCTCCTCCTTGTTTTCCTTCTTCTTCTTTCTTGTCTCAGTGGGTGATAAAATCGGTGCCATGGCAGAAGCCGTAGAGAATGCTGATATGGTCATAGCTTGTATCACACGTGGTTACCAAGACAGTCAAGACTGCCGTACAGGTGAGAAAAGATTGACCTCTTTTTCTGATCAATGTCAGTTAACTTATAGATAAAGTTGAGTTCTGGTCAAGCGGTTGCTCAGTGAAAGAAACGGTGTGGATCAATCAGAAGAAATTCGGCCCAGTCTTGGTCAAGTAAAAAGCTCTGTATACAGAAAGATGTAAATGAGACTTCACAAACATTTGGCATAATAATCGGGCCTCAAGCCGCCTCATTTTTTCTAGATGTTACTTGTCATATTTAGAATATGAAGGCATTTGCTTTTCAGGGAACATTTCTTTATATGATGTTCATCAACACTTGCATAATAACAATAATAATGCTCACAAATGATATCTCAAGAATAGCAAGAACGCGTCGGGTTTGTATAACCTCGAACCACGACGGGATTGCTCACGCTCTAGGAGCGCGTTCGGACGTACTATGAACGAGATGATCAGGAGTTTAATTGTCTCTGAACGGGGTGGTCGGGTTACAAACTAGTTAGAAAAAGTTGCGAACTAGTTAGAAAAGGTTTGGACATATTGGGAACGAGATATAACTAATTAACAACGGGTTTAAACTGACTACGGACTGGCTTGGACTGTCTGAAAATGGCAAATTCACCCGATCTGAACTTGATACGAACTGTCGGTGAACAGGGTACATATGAGATGGACGTATTGGGGACTGTTTATGAATCGTATCATACATTTTACACATTCTACCCCGACCACAACCCGTTTTATGATTTTCTAGGACGATTTCAGAACGTTGTAAGAACTAGTTTGGCGCGATGGAGGCTTCAGGCCCGGTCACACAGCGCTGTGATTAGTCATCATATAAAACTAGGTGCAAAAATGTGGGTTTTAAGATCATGAACATCGTAAGAAATTGACGCGAGGATACGACAGTCAGTAGCACGGCACACATAAATAAATATATGGGACTACACAGATATTTTGCGTGACAGTTTGGTCCATATTTTAGCTATTTGTTTTTCTATTTAGGAATTTGAAATCCTTTGAAAAATAATTCTTGCTTCTGAGAGGTTAAAAACGAAATTCCCAACCGATATGAAAACACTGAGAGATCTAATTTTTTTCCACCTGTACCATTTAGTCGCACTCGACATTCTTCTTAAAATCGAATTTTCAAATGGATGTGTCATGTCATGTTTTCAGAAGCGTCTTATGCTTACGAATGCAAGAAGAAGATTATCCCTGTGAAGGTGAGTAATGACTTTAAAGCTTCTGGTTGGCTAGGCGGTATCACGGCAGGGAAGATCTACTACATCGTTCAGCAAGCCGAACTTGTCTCCGAGGTACTCACCAGCATCATCGAAAAAGAATTCGCAGTGCAGAAAGAAACGGTCCAGAACGTGAACGCTGCTCCCCCGGCCGGTATGTCACTCACGCTGTAAAGAGAGCGAGAGAGAAAGAGAGAGTAAGAGAGAGAAAAGAGATTACAAGAGAGAGAGAGAGAGAGAGAGAGAGGGGTGGGGTGAGAGAAGAGATAGATAGCATTGATATGCATGTATATATATATATAGTACCTTTTTCACAAAGCTTAACCCTAATAAGGCCGGGGGGGGGGCATTATGGCCCCCCCTCCACGATTGTTCTGATTGTTCGAGCACGCATATGGATGGCGCCTCGCCGCTCGCTGAATTTTTTTCTTTAGAGTCTTGCGCATCTTAAAAAAAATAAATAATAATAATCGGACCTACAGTTACAAGGTCACGTGACCTTTTGTCTTTGCATGTCAGCCCGAAAATCGCTCATTTTTGTGATTTGTGTACAAAACATATGGAAATGTCATTTTTCCTAAAATTAGATCAAACATTGGTTATTGGGTCTTATTTAAAGTTTAGGTGGTTGTTATGGGAGTCAAAATAGTTGAATTGTAGGAATAAATGAAAAAAATAAAATAAAAATAACATACATAAGTTAAAAAAACAATGAAATGCATAAGAAATTATCAAAACAAGAGATAACATAAGAAATAAGCTGGCTCTTTCAATTTTCTTTGTCATATTATTGTTCCAAATGGTCTAATAAATATACGTAGTGAAAAAGAATGCTTAAATATGAATAATATATGATTTATGGGTAAAAATGTGATTTTGTTGACGTTATTTGCATAAATTACCATAAATATGCAAATGAGTGATTTTTTTCAAAAAATTGAAATTATCATAATGTTCTATACACTTCACTTGACATGTGTGCAAATTTTCGCGGAGATCGGCCGTTTCACGGCCGAGATCTTAGGGGGGGGGGGGGCATAATGCCCCCCCCCCCCCGGCCGTAGTAAGACTTCAAATAGCCCGGCCTTATTAGGGTTAATGTAATTAGTTAATTTCCTATGTGTTTTTTCCTTGAATACATGATAAGTGGCTACTGTATGGGATTTTTGTTTATCATTTTTTCCATAATTAACCCAACATCTTGTTTGCTTCATACTCTTTTATGCTTCTTTATTACTGTCAATATTAATAAGCGTTAACATCGTTAGACGTTTACATGTATACTATAAGTATATACAATATTATTATTTGTAAATGTATTCTAGTTATGTGTAACCATTGTAAAACTATTAATGATAATTATAATTGTAATATCATTAAATAGAAATGTATTTCAGTTACAGGGAGTACAGATTTACCGCGCTGATTTGCGTAGTCATACGCAAATGATTTTATGACCAATGTTTATTACTTCAGATTTTGCGATATTTTGCGATATGATATATATATATATATATATATATATTAATGAGTTTCGTTTCTTCTAATTGTGCTTCATTTTCCTTGACAGGTCCCTCGTCCCCAGAGCTAGAACTGAAGCCACCTCAAGTGAAATCCGAAGTACCCGGATGGGATTCCAAGAAGGTCCAGGATTGGCTGGCAGCTAACAGCGTCACAACACGTAACAAAGCTTTGAAAACTCTCAATGGAACCCTATTACTGCAACTGAAGAAACAACTGGTCACAGTCCCACAAGCTTTCTATCAGTCAATGAAAGATGATCTTAAGGTCTCCTATATTGATGTCCTAGCACTTGCTGCTGCTCTTGAAAATCTAAATTGAGTCGTAATCATAATAATGATGATTATGATGATAATAATGATGAGGTTTACCCTTTAAAAACCATACAAATAATATCCCTGAGCCTTATTTTAATTTTACTGTAATCCAGAGCAAAATTAATCTATAGGGGTGGTGAAAGGACTGTCATAGAGCTAATCAAGACTGGACATAAATAAATTTGCAAAGAAATTATGATGCCCCAAGCAATCGTGCCATTTTGGGTGCCTATTCTTTTGTGCAAAAAAGACGCATGAAAAACGATAATTTGGAGGAAAAAAAAGAAGGAAAATACTAAATAGATTGACGGATGAATATGTCATTCAGATCAGCTTTTTTTCCAGAACATCTGGTACGAGAGGGAGAGGGAGAGAGAGAGATAGAGACAAGGAGAGAAAGGTTAACATTACCAGATATGCTAATTAATCTTTAGCATTGTTGAAAGTGAAATTTGTTTACAATTACTGGGAAGAACAGGGTAGATATGCAGTACTCTTGCTCATATAATCAATGTTTGTTGTAAATGCGATCTAAAACTTTGTTGTTGTTGAGATGTAAAACGTTCTCGTCATACCAGTGTTTTTGCATGTTATAAAGTAATGGCATTGACAAAATTAAATTCTCCTTTGGCGATTGTATCTTTAAAGGGCGATCCAAGTGGTGTAATTAGTTCAGTTGTAGGAAGGCAGTAAATAGGATTAACAGAATGGCGAAAGTTGGAAATAAATCGAAACTACAATAAGGAAGTAAAATAATGTCTGAAAAGTGAAATCATAGACAACTCGGCCAAGCTGCAAAAAACGGTCAGTTTTGGCATGTTTATGGTTAGGGTTAGGAATAGGGTTAGGTTAAGGGTTAGGTTAAGGGTTAGGGTAACGGTTAGGTTTAGGGTTAGAGTTAAAGTTAGGGTTAGGATTAGGGTATAAGGACAAAAACTGACCGTTTTTGCAGCTGGGCCGAGTTGTCTTTTGGTCCGAATTAGCTCGGATTCAAGAGAAGACCCTCTTGAGTCAAACATTTTGATAAAAATTGAATTTTAGTCAAACTGTGTGTCGGAGTAAATGGGATAGTAATCCACCTCTAGCTACTTCCGGGATTATTCTGCTTTCCTCTAAGTAGTTTAAAGTAAGTTTGGAAGCACATTACAGAGGCAGATTATTTAGTACATAATATTTGGTGTGTATATGTATATATACGTGTATATATACTTTGAGGCTCTATAACCATTGACATTATTAATATGTCAACAAATTGACTTAGTGTGGCTGAAGTTCATGCAGTGCAGTATATAATGCAACAAAAAAAGAGAATTGAATATATCATGACTTAAACGAATTTCTGTCTTATCAAACACCATTTATACATTGAATTTTGATTACCAATGTTTTATCAATGTTTCATGTTCTGCAGGTATGGGAAGTATGTTATATTATGTATGTATTAATCTGATTCCGTCTAAATTCCATTATGCTATCAAAGCATAATACAAAAAATTGCCCGAGGCTTATTCGACAAAGCAGCAAGTTATGTATGCAGATTGAGTCCAAGTATTATAGTTCATTCATAAATAACAGGTTAAAAGAATTACATTTTATTTCATTACCTTTTTGATCTTATAAACGACAGAGAACCAAGTATTTCGGAAAGGCACCTTTTTTTAAAAAACAACAAAATGTTGTTATTCCTGGATCATTTCTCCTGATTGAGGTTCCATATAAAAGGGCAGGAAATGGAATTTCTTCATATGTTTACATTTCTTTTTGAAATTGAGATAATCACTCATGCGTGAAATCGTATGAGTTAAATCAAATGAAAGAGTATAACCTAAGCTTTACAAATATGTGTCATTTATCAATAATAATTGAGATTAAGTTATGATAAAACATCTATAATTCTCGGTTTCGTTTTTGTCTGGGACGCAGTGTACATCCATGCAATCTATGTTCTGATAACACGTTTATTAATGTATTATTGTTTGTTAATGTAAATAGCATAGAGAATTTTACGAATTATTATGCGCTATATAAGCACCTTCCATTATTATTATTATAATTTTAGATGTAAGCTGTATTAAGTCATATTCTAAAGAAACATAAAATAATATGAACAAATCAATTTTTACATACTTAAACAAATTGGTAATGGTATGAATAATTAGTTGTTAACTGTACATCTCGAGATTTTGAATGGCATACATTTATCTTGTATATGTATAAATAACAACGACGACGACGATAAAAAGAAAAAAAAGAAGAAATAACGCTTACATTATTTAAAACATTATTGCATTCCAATTTTATGTTATTCGCTTGCTGTAATTTTTTAATAACTTTATTGACACTGATGAAATCCCCTTTTGAACTGTTATTGGTTTGTATTTTGAAAAATGAATGTGTAATTTAGTCTGTAAATATTGGCTGTTTGTTAAAAGAAGTTAAGGGAAATATCATTAAGAATAATATTTTGTGTTTTTGAAGTGTATTTCAAATTTTAATCTGAAATAAAATATATGTATACTTTGTATAGAAAAATATATAGAGAATAATTGTTATAATTCTTATTGATTGATTAGTTCATGTATTGAGTATATAGACATTAAATATGGTCTTTCCCCATTAAAAGATTGACTGACTGATTAAACCAAAAAACATATATATTAAAACAAATTAATGAATTAAAATGATTACAAAAGTGAAAGGGAATGCAATACACATAACGCTTGCAGAACATTTTATTCAAACCATGTTTTCCGAATTTGAGAGAAAAAAAGACTTTAAACTTTAAGCTTTCAGGAGATTTATTTCTATAGAAACTGATTAAAAAAAATATTGATTGAAAATATTTTAACATGTAGAAATTATTGAAATTTTACACTGAACATTTAGACTTGTAGCTGTGCCGAATCTACACATTATGTATTTAGAACACAATTGCATTCCACTTTTATTTTTTTCGCTTTTTGACATTTTTAAATAACTTTATTGACACTGATCAAATCCCCTTTTGAACTGTTATTGGTTGGTATTTTGAAGAAAAAAAATGTGTAATTTAGACTGAAATATTGACTGTTTGTTAAAAGAAGTTAACGAATATCATTAGGAATTCTATTTTGTGTGTGTTTGAAGTGTATTTTAAATTTTAATCCGAATTAAAATATATGTATACTTTCGTATCCGCATTGACTTGAAATGAGTTCATTGATTCCTCTGTCACTTAAAATAAATTCATTTTCCATTGGTTTAAAATAACAAAGATCATGTCACAATATAATTATATACAAAAAAGAACTATAAAGAAGTGTACAATAACAAATATACATTATGTGATCACAAAACAGAACAAAAACTATGGGGGTTTTAAGGAAGTTATAGAACTAGTTTGTGTCAGAAAAATAAAACTGGAAAACCTATTCAAAACGTTCTTTCAATAGTAATAGTATATCTGTAAGGTGCTTAGATACATCATATATTTATTAAGCGCTATATAAAAGCTGAATTATTGTTATTATTTATAATGAAGCATAGAAATAACAAAACATAATTACGAAAGTTTGAAATAAATGGACTAATAATAAGAGAGTTGTGAATATTTGCAAATAATATCACTTTTTATATTCGAATCTAAAAGTGAAAAATAGGTCAGTGGATTGTGACGTACCCACGGAAAAGCTATCTTTACCATCTTTACCATTTGCATTTGAAGCTCTAAAATAGAAGTCGAAGAAGAAGAAGAAGACATGTATAAGTCTACCTGTCTCTCAAACTGTAACAGGTAAAGTACCCAACCAAATTATTTTGCCTTGATATTTGACCCCCCCCCCCCCACACACACAGAGCTTAGTATTGCAACCTCAATAGCAAAATATGACACGGAATTGTGAACAATTATCAACAATGGCAAGCATTTCATTGACAAAAAATGAATAGATTTTGTCGTCATAATAAACCTTTTATGGACAGGGCTCTCTGCCTATGTGTCATCATTCTAGACATGGGGAAAGCTTTCAATGGTATCATTCGCTTTACTCGAGGGCCGTATTGTATTATTTTTGGGAAAACGATTTTAATCGTTATGGCAAAATGAAATTATGAGGAAATAGTATTTGGACTAGGGCAGATGCTTTTGGTAAGTTTACGCTAACGCAGCCAGTTTGGGGGCAAACATTAACCAATGACTTGTCCTAATTTGGATTTGCTATGACGGTTAAAATCATGTTCGTAACTTCAAAGACAGCATCGTTTTCAGAATGCCAATCCAAGATTCGAAAAGAAGAACAATTAAAGCAATAATAATAATAACATTAAATAATTCATAATAATAGGCCTACTGATGATACAAATAATAACAATAAAATGATAATGATGATGATTATGATGATGATATTTATATTAATACTAATAGTAACAGTAATACTATTATTGATAAAGATGATGATAATAATGATAACAACAAAAGTAAGAATAAAAACGATAAAATAATAATTGTTAACAACAATACTATTACTTCAACTACTACAACTAATACTACTACTACTACTACTACTACTTTTACTACTACTACTACTAGCTCTATTACTACTACTACTAATACAACTACGACGACTTATTCTACTACTTTTACTAACAATATAAATATCAACGGAAATAATCATTATCATTATTGTTATAAGTATCATTACTAATGTAAATCGTCTGATTTTTATGCTGTTCAAACCTAGTTTACTTCAACACCGTAGCCCTCAGCGACAGATTCCATTCATAAAAAGGCTATCGTGAGCTAATTAACATAATGGCTTCGTTCGTTGCCATGGGACTGTCACAAACCAACAGTGTTCCCATTAGAGCACACGCAACGGCCCTTCGTGAATTGATTCAATAGCTCGTTATATGGGAAGGGCAATTATATATATGCGGACCAAAAGCACTTGACTTACCGTGGGAAAAGGCAACAATTCTACATCAAAATGATAAGCACTATAATAAACCTATTATCATGTGAAACTCCATTGCTTGTAGAAGAGCTTCCGCAAACAGGATTTACGTCCGTATGAGCAGGTAATATCAAGAATAGTCATATTTTATAATTGTAATATATTGTGTTATGAATGATTATATGTTTATTTCATTATTAGTCAGCAACGTTGGTGATATTTCGATTTTGTGACAATAAACTGTAGTGATAGCTGCTTCAACTCATCATGTATATACACCAATTGAATAAGACAGCAAGGTTTAATTTATCAACCATTTGCGTATACGACATTAGGCCATTTTCGTAATAATTGTATTCCAATATAATGCAAACTGCATACTTCAATTGTTGCCAGGCGGGACAAACATTTTGGCTTGCCCTACCTATTACCTAACAACACGTAATATTATCATTTTGCATTATGGCTATTAAAATACAATTATTCATTACTGGTGAATGTATTTTTTAATTTTGAAGCCCTTCGCAAGGACGTATGCATTGCATTTAAAAATAGTTCATTCTCCAATCGTCTGGTCTTCAATGTAAGGTTATAACAATGTGTTTTAGGTTAGGTAAACAGTTAGGTTCAGAAATATGGTTGCAAATGGATTTTAACTAGGTTCATGGCCAGGATTACAATTGGGATTAAGATTAGAATGAAGGTCATGGTCACCATTGGGTTTTAAATAAGGTTTACTTATAGGGTCGCTATTGGGTTTGTAGTTAGTTTTATGTTCGCGGTCGTATTTAAGTGAGTATTAGGCTAGGTTAGGAGTATGGTCGCTATTCGGTTTTAGGTTAGGTTTATGGTTATGGCCACTAATAGGTTTTAGAATAGGTAAAAGGTATTTTTTTTTCGCAAGGGGGTTATAGTGATAGTTTGGTACACCATTTAATTCTTCATAGGGATATGTCTTATACGCGGAGTTGGGTGCGAAAGAGGTTCACATAGACTAGGAAGCGTGGTCACTCAATATGCTGTGCTCTGCTCAAGCTGACCAGCATAGCTAATTTGCATGGTTAAATAACTGGACATTTCAAAACCATCTTCGTTTCTCCCCACTTGTTAATATCAGGGGTAACTAGATCACCAATTCTGCATGTCTTTGGTCACTGGGGACATGAAATTTATATGAGGAACTATTGTAGTTAGGCATATGCACGTCGTCGCTAGATTCCTATTTTGTTATCTGCTGCCACGTTTACCTAATCATGGAGTTATTTTGATAAACTGCATTGTTCATTTGACAGTTTCTGATGGTTTCTCATAAACATGGGGTGTTCACCAAGTACTAGGCAGATTTCGTCAGCCAAGAAAGTTGGAGAACCTTCTTCACTGAACGAGGGACATGCTAGAGGACCACTAGCAGAAGGGCAGATTAAGCCTTTGATCAATGACGGTGCTGTTGTAGGTCTAGATGAAACCGATGGCGGTCCTGCACGACCAAAGGCAATTGCTTCACCGAACCCCGAGGGAAAGGCGGATGCTCAGAATATGGCGATTCGGCAAGAAGGCACTATCGACGATGCTTCGAGGACATTGACTCACATTTCAGATATTATTCTCGTTGACTCTGCAGCTGCTAAGGCAAAACGGATCGAAGAGTTGAGTGACGAGGTCAAAGCATGTTTAACTATTCTCAAAGCCAGTATCAAGCACATTCAGGAGTGTGAAGGTTTCCCGTGCACCGCGTGTCTTAACATGATAAAGGATATCACCAAAGTTGCACGTAACCGCAACATTGATCGGGACGCTGTAGGGGATGGCTTAGCCATTAATACAGACTACTGCAAAATGTTTGCTTATACGTGGAAAAAGGGAGATATGTTACAGAAGATTGAAGACGCTGACCAACAAGAACTATTACATGAGACCACACCTATGTTCACATTTTATAACACTCTGCTTGGTTCCGCCTTTAACTTCACGGATAAATCTGAATACTTCTGTTTACAAATGGAAGAAGATGGGTGCCTGTCATTGATTGTCGATTGGTTTTTACACCTCGTGGAAAGCGACAAGGCGATGAACAAATGGGTAGCTGATATAATGTTTGACGCGATGAATATAATGCACAACGCCTGCAGCAAAGTGCGGTCACTGGCTCCTAATCATCACCGGGCCGTGCCTGCCTTGCAAAGGTTTGGCGAGTCGAAACAGAGCTTGACACAGACAATAGCATTTATGACGTTGGCAAAGCTGGTGAAGAAAGAAGAGGCCGACAAGCTTTCCACAAACTACACCTGTATCGTAACCCTACTATCGATGTTGAAGAAATGTTTCTCCAATCGTGAGCATATAGCAAAGACAACACGAAACTCATCCACGAACAACCTTGTGCAAGTGATTACTCTAAGTGCAGTGGAGTTAGTTCAATCAGTAGATGACTTGGCAATCAATGACAACAACAAACGGCTCATAGTAGAAAAGGGAGGCATTCCTATCCTCGCTAAATTGCTCCAACAAGAGTGTTCCATGGAGGAAAAGACTTCTGCTGCAAACGGAATCTGGAGACTCGCATTTCTCAAGGAAAATAAAGAGAAGCTGCGAAAAGAACAGGGTATTATCTACAGTAAGTAAGGATTCTTTACATTTTGTCATTATCATGATAATATTGAACAGAAATGTTTACAACTTGTTATGTAAACCGTTTGGCACTGTTACCATTAGTGCATATGGTGTTTTCATAACGATAACAGACTCGGGATAACTATGATGGATTCATTTTCCGCTTATTAAGTTTAAATAATTGGTGTAAAAAAAAAAGGGGGGGGGCACCCCCCAAAAAAAGTATTTGGGTAGCCACCATGATATGTATAGCAAGAATTAGGCAGGGGTGGGTGGGGAGTTATTATGAGTAAACAACAAAATCAGTTGATGAGAAGGAGTTTTAAGATTGAATATTCACACCATGTTCATTGAAAACATAACAAGTTGTGCAGTGACGTACTTGGCCTACAAGAAGTGAATAATTTCTTGCATCCATTGTAAGAGAAGAAGCATTTTGTGTTCAGAGAGGGATTAGTTAGGTATGTGCTAAAGTTCATTATTAAATGCCCTTCTGGCTATAAACAGATGATATCATATATTATTTTATTAACAAACAAGATCTGACGGAGAATTCCCAGAGTAAAAATGAAGAACTTCGCAATGCTTGTATGGGCGCTCTCTTCGAGATCTACGAATCCAAACTTCCCGAAGGCCTGACGCACAGGAAAACAGATGTCGAGTCACAGCAGAGGGCGCCGTCGGACAGTGCGAAGTCCAGTGGACACATCATGCTCAGCTACAAATGGGAACACCCGTCCAAACCTGTGATGCGAGAGTTCAAGAAACAGCTGCAAAAAAGAGGCTACGACGTTTGGATGGATGAAGACCACATGAGTAAGTTTATATGTAGACACTACTCTTAGGAAGAATGGCAATATCCGAAATTACGTGTTTTTAAAAATTTAAATGCATGTCTGGTTGCTGTCTTTTATTCAAAGTTGCAACAAAAAATCTATGCCGGCCAATTCCGAACGTTTTTTGACCAAGGGATTACAGGAAATAAACTTTTGAATAATATTTTTATTATTTAAGCGTTGTTAAATTTAATGTGTCATCAATGGATGCTGGTAATTGCATATCATTCATAAATTATTATCCCCAAAGCTAGAGCATGATTATTCATGAATGATCTTCTTCTTCATTATTCTTCTTTCTCGTGTTTACTTCTTCTTCCTGTCCTTCCCCATTTCTTTTCTTCTTCTTCGATCTTTTCCCTGTACTTCCGATTTTTTTTTTCTTCTTTCCATTCTCTGTTCTTTCCTTTCTTCTCCTATGTGTTCCTTCTTCTTTCTTGTCTCAGTGGGTGATAAAATCGGTGCCATGGCAGACGCTGTAGAGAATGCCGATATGGTCATAGCTTGTATCACACGTGGTTACCAAGACAGTCAAGACTGCCGTACAGGTGAGAAAAGATTGACCTCTTTTATGATCAATGTCAGTTAACTTATAGATATAGTTGATTTCTGGTCAAGCGGTTGCTCAGTGAAAGAAACGGTGTGGATCAATCAGCAGAAATTCGGCCCAGTCTTGGTCAAATAAAAAGCTCTGTATACAGAAAGATGTAAATGAGACTTCACAAATACTTGGCATAATAATCGGGCCTCATTTTGTTTAGATGTTACTTGTCATATTTAGAATATGAAGGCATTTGCTTTTCAGGGAAGATTTCTTTATCTGATGTTCATCAACACTTGCATAGTAACAATAATAATGCTCACAAATGATATTTTAAGCATCGCAAGAACGCATCGGGTTTGTATAATTCTTGAACCACGATGGGATTGCACACGCTCTAAGAGCGCGTTCGGACGTACTAAGAACGAGATGATCAGGAGTTTAATAGTCTCTGAACGGGGTGGTCGGGTTACAAACTACTTAGAAAAAGTTGCGAACTAGTTAGAACAACAAGTTGCGAACTAGTTAGAACAAGTTGCAAACTAGTTAGAACAAGTTGCAAACTAGTTAGAACAAGTTGCAAACTAGTTAGAATAGATTTGGACATATTGGCCCGAAATCACAAAGGAGGTTTGTCGACAAACTTTGGTTTTCGTACGTCATATGACGCGTTTTGACGCGTTTTTTACAAACCTGATTTGTAAAAAACAAAAGGAGGTTTGTCGAAACAAATGAAGGGTTGTCGACAAACCTCCTTTGTGAATTCGGGCCAATGGGAACGTGATAGACCTAATTAACAACGGGTTTAAACTGACTACGGACTGGCTTGGACTGCCTGAAAATGGCAAATTCACCCGATCTGAACTTGATGTGAACTGTCGGTGGATGGGGTACAGACGAGATGAACGTAGTATGGACTGTTTATAAATCGTATCATAAACATTATTTACACATTCTACCCAGACCACACCCTTTTTTACGATTTCCTAGGACAATTCCAGAATGTTGTAAAACATTTTGGTGTGATGGAGGCTTCAGGCCCGGTCACACAGCGCTATGATTAGTCATCATATAACACTAGGTGCAAAATGTTAGGTTTTTAAATCATCAAAATGATAAGAGAGTGACGCAAGGATACGACAGTCACTAGCACGGCACACATAAATACTACACAGATATTTTGCGTGAACGTTTGGTCCATATTGTTGCCTTATTTGGGAATATGAAATCCTTTGAAAAGCAATTCTTTCTTCTGAGAAGATTAACAAAAAAAAATCCCAACGATATAAAAACACTGAGAGACCACAATTTTCTCCTATCTATACCCTTTAGTCGAACTCAACATTCTTATCAAAATCGAATTTTCAAATTAATCTGTTAGTGTTATGTCATGTTTTCAGAAGCGTCTTATGCTTACGAATGCAAGAAGAAGATCATCCCTGTGAAGGTGAGTAATGACTTCAAAGCTTCTGGTTGGCTAGGCGGTATCACGGCAGGGAAGATTTACTACATCGTTCAGCAAGCCGAACTTGTCTCCGAGGTACTCACCAGCATCATCGAAAAAGAATTCGCAGTGCAGAAAGAGACGGTCCAGAACGCGAACGCTGCTCCCCCGGCAGGTATGTCACTCACCCTGCAAAGAGAGAGAGAATTATATATATATATATATATATATATATGTAGAGAGAGAGAGAGAGAGAGAAAGATTACAAGAGAGAGAGGGGGGGGGGGGGGCGGAGTGAGAGAAGAGAAAGATAGCATTGCTATGCATTTAAATATAGTACCTTATCCGCAAACCTCAATGTAATTAGTTCATTTCCTATGTTTTTTTCCATTGAATACGTGATACGTGGCTACTCTGACAGAATTTCGTTCATCATTTTTTCCATAACTAACTCAACTTCTTGTTTGCTTCTTACTCTTTTAGGCTTCTTTATTAGTATCACGATAATTACATAGTATATAACACAATGCAAATAAGTATTAGCAACGTTAAACGTTTACATGTATACTTACATACAATATTATTTTTTTATAAATGAATATAAGTCATGTGTAACCATCGTAAAACTATTATCATTAAATTGTAATAATATTAAATAAAAATGTATTTAATTAACAGGGAGTACAAATTTACCCAGCTGGAAAAATCAAGGCGAGATAATTTGAGTAAAATTGATCCTCTTTGCAGATGAGTCGTACGCACATGATATTATGACCAATGGTTATTACGCTAAGGTTTTGTGATATTTTGTTATAGATAAATGTGTATATATATTTATGAGTTTCGTTTCTTTTACTTGTGCTCCATTTTCCTTGAAAGGACCCTCGTCCCCAGAGCTCGAACTGAAGCCACCTCCAGTGAAATCCGAAGTACCCGGATGGGATTCCAAGAAGGTCCAGGATTGGCTGGCAGCTAATAACGTCACAACACGTAACAAAGCTTTGAAAACTCTCAATGGAACCCAGTTACTGCAACTGAAGAAACAACTGGATACAGTTCCACAAGCTTTCTATCAGTCAATGAAAGATGATCTTAAGGTCTCCTATATTGATGTCCTAGCACTTACTGCTGCTCTTGAAAATCTAAATTGAGTCATAATCATAATAATGATGATTATGATGATGATAGTGTGTGTGAGTGTGTATTGGGTTTTTACAGACGTGTATTAATCAGATATGATTATTTATGTCTGGGGACCGACCTTTAAACGTCACCATCCGAAAGACGTGACTCAGTTTCGAACCTGCGTCCTCGCCTGAATCAGTTTGTAACTTCCACTGTTAGCTGGATTACAGGCGCACGCCACAACGCCTAGTCATGATGATAATGATGAGGTTGACACCTTATATACCACACAAATAATCTCCCTGAGCCTTATTGTAATTTTACTGTAATCAAGAGCGAAGATAATATATAGGAGTGATAAGGGTGGTGAAAGGACTGTCATAGAGCTAATCAAGACTGAAAATGAATAATTTTGCAAAGCGTTTATGCTCGCCTAAGCAGTCGGTCTGTTTTGGGTGCCCATTATTTTGTACAAACATACACTTATGAAAAACGATAATTCGGGAGAAAAAAGAAGAATAAGGCTAATCAGATTGACGGATGTATCTGCCGTTTAGAACACATTGGAGGAGAGGCAGACAGAAAGAAATAAAGAGACAGAGAAGACAGAAAAAGACATAGAGAAAAAAAGAGAGACAGAGAGAGGAGAGAAAGAGACATGGTGAAAGGAAGATAGAGAGAGAGAGAGAGAGAGAGAGCGAGAGAGACAAAGAGAGAGAGAGAGAGATAGAGAGAGAAAGAGAGAGAGGGAGAGAGAGAGAGAGACAAAGAGAAACAGATACACATTGTAATGTCAATGCTAATTACTCATTAACATTTCTGAGAGAGAAATGTTTTTGACAATCACTCGGAAGAGCAGGGTACATTCGCATTACTTTTGCTTATATAACAAATGTTTATTTTTTGTTCATGATCTAAAACTTCGTACATTTTGCTTTGAGATGTACAATCGTTTTTGTCATATCAGTGAATTGGCATAATATAAAGTCACAGCAAATTTACGATAAAGTTGGGTTCTGCTATTGCGATTTTATTGTTAGAAACTTTGGAAACACAATAGAAAGGCTCATTATTAAGTACATGCCATTTGGTTTGTGTTTATATGTATGGATATATAAAAGTGCAAGAATTCTCAACTCTGACATGACAACAAGTGTTCCAGAATATGTAGGTGTGAAGAAAATGGTCTAGTACAGCTAAGTCTCACGTTCCTAGACCATTTTCTTCACGCCTATATATATATGTATATAGTATAAGGCTTTGAAACCATGTACATTAATAATATGTTATCAAACTGACTCAGTCGAGCTGAATTTAAAGCCATATACGAATATATGGGTCAACAACTAATGCATGACAGTTTGGTCCGAACTCTATTCATATAATTATAGTGACACAAACGAACTAACGTACTTTTAAACATAATCTATAAATGATGTATTATCCACCACTCGTATATTTAATTTAAAACATTTGTACAATTAATTCGTTGGTGTTTGTTTCCTCCATGTTAGCATTTTATTTTAAAGAGATTTGTAAATCTTTTAACTTATCAATGTTTTATCAATGTTTCATGTTGTGCAGGTATATGGCGTAGTTTGATATATTTTTATTTTAAATTTGATTCCGTCCTTTTTCCATATTCTAACCAATTGCTCGGGTTTCCTCAAAGGGACTTGGTGATATCGTTCAGATGAGATGAAATCGGGCTAATGTTAAATGGTGGATGAACAATTAAGGAGAATTATACATCCATGTATTCTATGTTCTGATGACATGTTTGTTAATGTATTATTGCTAACAAAAATGTAAATAGCAGATATAATTTTACGAACTGTTACTCGCTATATACGCACTTCCTAATATATTATTATTATCGAGCCACATTCGAAAGAAACAATTAAAGGAATTTAATAAGTAGTTTGAAGTGTCAACAACTGAAGTATTGACATACGGACCTGTGTAATTGTTACCATATACATGAATATACATGTATAAAATGTGCCTAGTTCTCGTATTCTTACACTGCAAATCAAATGTACCTGTAAAATTATTATTTATTCAACGTCAACCTAACGGTTAAAAGCCTTCTTAGTTTAAGGTAAAGCATACCATAGCTACATGCATTTTTTCCTGATTTATGTTATGTTACATATTTATATACAATGTGAATCCGAAAAATAGTTTACACTTAATAGAAAATTGCTAATTATTTTAAAAATCGTTTATGAACAGTAAACTATTAGAAACCTTATGAAAGAGTGTTTTATCCCAAATCATATTTGTGTGGTATGTGGTCACGCTTGGAGGAACAGGAGACATTGTTTAAGAGAGTGCAAAAATCGACTTGCTAACCCTGCTAAGGATAGTGAACCTGAATATAGACTGAAGCCAAAATATTGTTTCCATTCTTCACTTCATTATTACCCAAATGTGGACATGTTTACACTTCAAATAGTATCCATTGTAGTTTTTTCCCTAAAGAATCTATTTGACAAAAACATTTTGTTGAGCTCCTAAGCACCCACGCTCCTCAGGTTACAATCAGTGATCATAACATGATCTTGTGGGGGGAGGGGGGGGGGGGGGCTAAAACCTACCAGCATGAACACGATTACAAAAAATTTCAATCGAGGTACGTTTCCTATCAGAAGTTTTCTTTGAAGTATGGTTTTCTTTTTTTGTTACCCTTGTTACGAGCCCAGCAGTATGAAATATCTTATTCACCTACGATACTTTTGACATGATATACCGTGGAATGACTAACGGGGATTGAACATATATTTGTGTAGTTTCTAGGCAAAGTCACTATTTCGTCTCTCTCCCCCCCCCCTCTCTTTGTATAAGAAATCCAGGGTCTATCAAACCCATATCGTGTACATGATATCAAATAAGAATAAAGATTTAACATATTAAAAACACTAAACACACAATCACTTCCATAACAGAATGATTTTAATTAGAGAATAAACGTCATTAATCTGCGAACAAGGCTACTTGTAGAGGCGCCAAATACCGGTGATGAGTTTGTCTTTAACTAATATAGAGAGCCTCCTTCCTATATGATGTAATAATGACAAACTTATTTCAGGGCTATAGTAATTGTACACAAAAACAAAAAACAACCCCTCTTACACATCAACATGGCCAACAAGACAAATGATCTACTTTAAAGCCCCACTGCCCTGCTTGTAGCTACTTGCTCCCTCTATATAGAAATCTTCCCCAATCGGTGCCTGTTGGTCCCCCATGATCCTCTTTTGCTTATGTTAGTTGAGAGCTGAGTTAATGAGATAGCCACCTGTTAGTGACTTCGCTGTGTTGTCTTATCCCTTCTGGCCCAGTAGTATTGACGGTCTTTAAAAGCAAAATCTTACGTCGATTCAACCTGCTGCTGCGAGACAGAAAAAGTAATAGCCCACGATATCACTGACAGACTGAAATATGATAATGAATCTTCCGTTTTTGAAAAGAATGTCAAAAGTACGTTTGGATTCGCTGATTGTTTTCTCGGTGCGTTTAGAACCGACTCACTGAGCGAGAGATATTTTTGTTTTTGTTTGGTTGGTTAGCTGTATTTGTATGTATTTTTCTCTTGTTTGGTTTTTGTACCACATGATCGAAGTGACTTGCAAATTTGGTACGTGCTCAATGCCACGTCACCAGACGCTGAAATATAGACTCACACAGCCTATATCTTTCGTTTCATACGGGCTATCCGTCACTTCTACAGGAATATCTGATAAAACGAAGCAGATTTGTGCACTTTGATCTGCATTTGATCGATTTCTAGATTAGTTGCTTTGACACACTGCATGTCAAACCTGATTCATTACCCAGATACAAACTCTCCTCTTATCTTGCGAAAGAGACATTGTAAACGCCTTCATAAGACGTTCTCGAAGAGACTTCTCATGTCAATTGTTGCCAGTAACTCTTATTTGAACTGTGTACGATTATGTGTGGCTTCTTTTAGCTCGGCTATAATTAGATAAATATTTCTGAGAAGAGGACTCAACGCCGCGTTCCACGACTGATTTCACATTTAGCAAACTTGAATAATATATCTGAGGAGAGAACTTAACGCCTCGTTCCACAATTGCAGTGTCTAGGAAAACCGTGAGTATAATATATACATTTTTACTCGTTACCTCTAAATTTTGATGATCCAAACTCATCGGAATAGAGTTATATACACTATCTTGTTTAATTTGTGTGCTCATTATAACTTATGTATGTTTATATGTTTTGTGAATATGTTTTAGATTATGTTGATACGGGGTCCGTTGTTCGAGTATTTTTTTTTATAACTGAAAGGACTACCTGTCAAAATGAAATTAATCAGAAAAGGGGAAATTATGAAACAATTGTCTCCGTGTGTGTGTTGTGTGTGTGCGTGTGTGTGCATGCATTTGGGTGTGTGTTTGCGTGTGTATGTGTGTGCGTGTGTGTGTGTTATTGTCTGTCTGGCTGTCTTTGTTCAAAAAACTTTTTTATTCCTCACCCAGCAACTTGGCGCAAGTGAGATTTAGCAGTCTTGTAAAGATTGTCTGATGGTCAGTCATCCATGCAGAGATTCAAATGAAAATGGTACCTAAATATACTGGGAGGATAACTCCATCAACACATATCATGAAACCCATGATTAAATATTCATAGTTCAAACAATGTAACTTTTAAAAAGATGGACATTTTTTATGACTCACTCTGTACAACATACAAAAGTCCACAATTTCTGTGTCTAGAAAACAAATATTTGATTTCATTTTTTTTGGGGTCGGGCATATGACCTGTGCTCCCCAAAACCCGAATCAGACATTGTTGCAGTATGTTTATATTCGTAGTAGGATATGAGTGAAATCGTGTGGTATACTGAATTACTAAATAAAGCCTCAGACCACGGTTACACTTTTTCACTGAGTTATATTAACATACATATATGTGAATATTGTTAAGTTTAGTGGACCCTGAATATCAGGTAAAGTGTCAGAAAAAAAAAGCCGAAACAATCTTTCCATTTTTCACTTCATTTAAATGTCTGTCTGGCTTTTCACGTATATTATTTTAGCGAGGAATGTTTGTATCAAAGGGACACGAAGTAATACCCAAATTTGGACATGTTTACACTTGAAATAGTTTTCCATTGTAATTTTACTGTAAAGAATCTATTCGACAAAAACATATGTTTGCGCTTGAGGCACCCACGCTCCTCAGGTAACAATCAGTGATCATAATCTATTTTTAGTGTAAAAATTACCAGCGTGAACATCGTTACAAATGATTTCAATCGAGGTACGTTTTTATTCAGGAAGCTTCTTTCAAACTTGTTTTTCTTTCTTCTGTTACCCTTGTTACAAGTCCAGCCGCATGAAACAATTTATTCACCTACGATACTGTAACATGATATAAAAACTATGCCTGGATTATGTCTGTCTGAATTTTATCGTGTATTTTTTTTAGCAAAGGAATGTTTGTACCACGGCGGAACCGAGTAATACCCACACTTGGTAATGCTTACACTTTAAATAGTTTTTTATTGTAATTTTACTCTAAAGAATCAATTTGACAAATATTTTGTTGGAGCTTTTCTAAGCACCCACGTTAAATAATTTGTTCTTTCTTCCTTTTCTCTAATTACAAGCCGAGCCGTAAGAGATATCTAGAGTGTGCCAGTCCATATATCATGGTATGGCCCACAGGGGGAGGGGGGGGGGGTGTCACTCCAAACATGACTGACAACGCACCCGTGTCCAGAGAAAAGCGTTGGAAGGGTGTCTTTTTCAGCTATCCGGCGTCGTCGACGTTTTCCTTACAAAGGTGTGTTATTCAAGCACTGATCGCACACTAACCCAACACAGGGTTTCTTTTCAGGTTTACAGGTTTCAACGTTTTCTCAAAAGAGGGCACCTCTTCAGGTTCACACGTACGTCATCAGGGTCCATTGGACACAGGCGGGTAGCACTTGTGTATGAGGGTGAACAGTGGCGTACACAGGATTTTTTGGGGGTGTTATAGTGAGCGAACTAATTTTATTGGGCCCCCCGCAAATGTGAAAATCGCTTCGACCGATATTTCGCTAAGTGGGGGGGGGGGGGGGGGGGGGGGGGGAGAGAGGGGGACTTGAGACCTAATTTTGTATTTGTTGGACCCCACAAATGTGAAAATCGCGCCGCCCGATATTTCTTCAGTGTGTGGGGGGGGGGGGAGTATTATTTTTTCCAAAAAGAAAATTGAGGGGGTGTTTAACCCCTTAAAACACCCCACCCACTGCGTACGAAGCTGAGACTGACCTCCCCCCCGCGGGAATTTATTTATTTATTTATTTATTTCTGATCTTTTGACAGGGTAGCCCATTCACCAGCAAGTAGTGGTCTTCCATGGGGCCCTGAATGAACATATTTACATCGTTTATAACATTTATACAGAACAGTTACAAAAATAATACTCGTTTGCAAAATTAACATATATCATTAACCTAGTAAGCAGTAATGTCAATAGGAAAATATTAATTAAGTCGCAATTATGTGAATAAGACATGTAAATATTACAGAACATGCACGTAGTGTATGTACGGCTGAGCCATTCACAAATTACAACTTTGTTTAAACAATCTCTTAAATGAATTGACAGAGGAAGCCGTTCTCAACGAATTATCTAGCTTATTCCATTCAAATATGGAAGAAACAATTGGGCTACACTTATAACAATCAGTGTGAAATCTAGGCACACGTAAACATCCACTGTCTATTTGCCTTGTATGATGCTCATGTACATCATTAGGATTGATTAAGCCTACCTGAAGGTAAGAGGGTGCTAAGTTATGAACGCATTTATATATCATCATAACGCGACTTAACTCAAACCGCTTGTCTAGTGTCATCCATTTAAGACTTGTGAACAAATCAGCCGACGGTGTGTCATATGTCTTGTTCAATATTATTCTTGCGGCCCTCTTTTGAATTTTTTGCAGCTTAGTTGTATGAGAATGAAATCGGTTCGACCATACAACAGAGCAGTAATCTAATCGTGGCAACACTAGACTGTTATAAAGTAACTTTAAGGATTTTTGAGGCAAAAAACTCTTTGCTCTCTTTATCATGCTAATGTTTTTCTGGGTAAGTTTACTTACGTTTTCGATTTGTTTAGACCATTTCAATTCTTCATCTATCAAAAGTCCTAAGCATTTGGTGAATTGAACTCTTTTGATCAAATTGCCGTTTAATGAAATGGTGAAAGATTCAATTTTCTTGAGATTAGCAGGAGAGCCTATTAACATGACACAAGTTTTTTCAGTGTTAAGAACAAGACGATTTTCCTTAATCCATGCCATGACTCTGTTTAACGCAACAGTTAATTTTTCTTCCACAACAGTTGTATCATTTGCACTGACGGTAAGTGTCGTATCGTCAGCATACATATCTATGATACCTTCAGGAGTACATTCAGGTAGACTATTAACATATATTGAAAATAAAAGGGGACCAATAATTGAACCTTGTGGCACACCTAATTTGATGGTTGATGGATGCGACTTGGCTCCTTTGAATTGGGTCACTTGTTGTCGATCCCCTAAATATGATTTGAACCAATAAATAGTCCTATTACTACAACCTATACAAGCTAGTTTATGTAGAAGTAGCTCATGGTCAACAGTATCAAAAGCCTTACGAAGATCTATGAAGGCAACTCCAGAAATTTCTTTGTTATCAATATTCAACGACCATTGATTTACAAGTTTTGCAAGGGCAGTAGCTGTTGAATGTTTAGGTCTAAAACCAGACTGATTAGGGTGTAATAATTTATTCACGTCCAAGAATTCACTGAGTTGTTGGTGGACGGCCCTTTCTATAATTTTACTCACGATAGGTAATATCGAAATGGGACGGTAATTATTCAAAGAAGAAATATCTCCAGATTTGAATATTGGTACTACCCGAGCCTTTTTCCATTCACGTGGAACAACTCCTGTAGACAGGGATTTGTTAATGATATCACAAAGAGACTCTGCGATAACATTCTTCGTCATCTTTAAAAGTTTACAGCTGATGTGATCTTCTCCAGTTGCTTTATCTATACTCAGATTATCAATCTGTTTCAATACAAAATCCTCAGTAATCAAATTCAAATTAAATTGCGAATGAGTTGGACCAATATTATTGTCCTCGTCTACTCTCAGTTGAGACTTATTCCTTCGCAGGTCCTGTGTAATCTTAGTAGCATTAGAAATGAAAAAGTCATTAAAAGCTTCAGCAATATTTGCATTGTCTGACACATTAGCACCATCAACATTTATGCTATTGGGAGATATAGGTAATGACTTAGGCACAAGGTTTCTCAAACATCTCCACATTTGCTTACTATTGTTATGATTTTGCGAGATCTGGTCTGCATTATATTCTCTTTTTCTTTTCCTCATGAGATGAATAACTGTATTCTTTAGATATTTGTAGGTGTCCCAAAGATCATCACTTTTGTTAGCTTTAGCAGCTTTGAGAACTTTATCACGTTCCGTCATAAGCTTAACAATCTCGTCAGATATCCATGGACATGCCTTTTTTCTTATCCGCTTTTTACATACTGGTATGTGCTTGTTGATTATATTATTGAATAGAGTCAACCACATATCCCACGCAACATCAACATTATCTATATCTTTTATGACCTGCCAAGGAGTACTTCTCAATTCACTGTAAAATTTCTCCTCGTCAAGATTTTTAAACGAGCGAAATTCTGCGTATTCGGATTTGTTATGGATCTTTGCACTAAAATCGCGAACCGTATACACCAAATAATGATCACTTATGCTAGTTTCAAATATTCCCCATTCATTGTAAAGTTCCTTGTCTGATACAAATATCAAATCAATTAAAGTAGAAGAGGTATTTGTAACTCTTGTGGCAGTATCAATTAGCTGACTTAACCCGTACATATTTGTATAAAACATTAACTTTTCAGCATTCAGATCAAGTTGGTGTGGCATACAATCACAATTGAAATCACCTAAAATAATACAGCTCATATCTTCCGAGAGAGCAGAGTCCAAATTTCCGTCTAATTCTTCAAAGAAATCAACGTGAGAATTTGGAGGTCTGTAAAACTCTCCAACCAGGATGGGAGACTTATTTGGATAATGCAATTCAAACCAAAGGCATTCTAAAGTAGAAGAAATCAAATCATCCCTTCTTTTATAATTGAACCTCTTGGATATATATACAGCCACACCACCACCATGTCTCGTACGGTCTCTACGTAATAAAATATAATCATCTATATACAATTCAGAATCATCAATCATGGAGTCGCAAAATGTTTCATTTAAACCAATAACATCAAATGATGCATTTCTCAGAAGTAATCTAAGTTCGTCAATCTTAGCAACTAAGCTATGAATATTCAAATGGGCAAATTTTAAGCCCCTGTTTCTAAAAGGAGGAACTGAACCACCTTCCAACTGTTTAATGTTACTCTTATTCAGTTCATGAGATTGATCCTGAAGATTATGATGTAGTATGCCAGTACCAGAGACAGAGTTTAACTGCATATTGCCATGACGAGACGTAGATGCTCGTTCCACCCCTGTTGAGCTTTTGTCAGTGGAAACATTGGAAGAGCAGGTGCAGACTTTAGCCTCCCTCTCGGAGCAATCATCTCGAAATCCTGCGTTGAAGATCCAACAACTTCAGCGTAGGACGTTTGCTGAGTAGGTGTAGGTGGCCCTCGAGGTCGCTCAATAAAGTGGCGTAGATTAGAGGCAAGAACAGCTTGTCCTGCCTTATTGATGTGGACCCCATCTCTGCCAAGGTGCCTGTCACCTATGTTGTCATTGTCAACGAAACCCCATCTCCTTTCACGGGCAGCTCTTCTCAATCGCCCATTAACCCCATCGACACTGCGCCTCTGGTGAACCGATTCCCATCTGCGGTGTATAACACCAGACAAGCATACATCACAGCCTTTCGTTGCAATCACGTCTGCTAATGCTATGATGTCATTGGCGGTTGATGTACTACCATTACCTTTCGACAAGTCATTTGACCCGACATGTAGAATGACGTCTCCTTTCGCCTTTACACCCTCAGTAGCCATCTTAGAGGAGATATCAGCCACCGTTGCCCCTGGGTTCGGATGGCAGACTACTCTATGTTTTCGGCTCAGGAGTCGGCCCTCGATGTGCTTGATCATCGAGTCGCCTTCGATGACAACATCTGGTAGCTCAGACAAGCGGCGTTGGCGATGCCCTTGTCGAAACTCATTGGTTTGACTAATCAATAAGAGCTAGTTCTTATGAAGTGCGTCCCAGAAAAAAATGAAACGAGAATTATCGATGTTTTATCATAACTTAATCACAAGTATAATTAATAAATGACATATATTTGTAAAGCTTAGACCGTTCTCTTTCATTTGATTCAACTCATATGATGCATATTTCATGCATTAGAGATTAAAAGCTATTTGAAGAGAGGAAACCAAAAAGTCATTTGGCGGGCGGTATCTGAATTTCAAAGAGAAAAATAACATTTCTAGAAAGTTTAATTTCTGCCCTTCGCTATGATACCTCAATCAGGAAAAATGATCCAGAAATAACAAAGTTCTGTTTGTTTGAAGTAATGCTTGCATTTCCATAATTTGATTAAACGAATTCGTTTTGACTGGCTGCCTGTCGTAGCAACAAACTGAGTTGATGAAAGACTTAACTCCGTTTGTTGACGATCAGCCATGCATCAAGTCTTTCGTCTTCTCTGTGCATGGCTGATCGTCAACGAAATGGAGTTATTTTTTTTGTAAATATGCCTGACACAAAATATTTACGTATTGTAGATATCCATTTCACGTCATCACTGAATTCCTATGTTGGTATTTACCACCACGTTTACTAAATCATGTCAATATTTTGATGAACTGCATTGTTTATTTGACAGTGTCCGATGGTTCGTAATAAACATGGCATCTTCTGCGAGTACTAATGATGCTTCGAGGACATTGACTGACATTTCGGATATTCTTCTCGTTGATTCTGCAGCTACTAAAGCAAAACGGATCGAAGAGTTCAGTGACGAGGTCAACAAATGTCTTACCCTTGTCAAAGCCAGTATCAAGCAGATTCAGGATTGTGAAGGTTTCCCATGTACCTCGTGTCTTAAAAGTATGAAGGATATATTCAGCGTTTCATGGAACGACAACAATGATCGCAACGCTGTAGGGGATGGTTTGGGCATTGACACAGACTTCTGCACAATGTTTGCTTATACGTGGAAACAGGGCGATATGTTACAGAAGATTGAAGACGCTGATCAAGAGGAAGAACTATCACATCAGACCACACCAATGTTTGAATTTTGTGACGCACTGCTTTGTCCCGCTATGAACTTTACAAAAAACTCTGCTTACTTCTGTTTACAAATGGAAGAAGATGGTTGCCTGTCTTTGATTGTCGATTGGTTTTTACACCTCGCGGAGAATGATAAGGCGAGGAACAAATGGGTAGATGCAATTATGTTTAAAGCGATTATCATATTGGGCAATGCCTGCAGAAGAGTGCCGTATCTGGCTCCTAAGCATCACCGGGCCGTGGTGCGTGCGTTGCAACATTTTGGTGAGTCAGAAGAGAGCTTGACACAGAAAATATCAATCATGACGTTGGCAAAGCTGGTGAAGAAAGAAGAGGCCGACAAGCTCTCCATCAATTACACCTGTATCGTAACACTACTTTCGCTGTTGAAGCAATGTCTCTCCAATCCTGATCATCAGGCAGAGATATGGCAACAATCATCCAAGAAGAACCTTGCGTTAGGGACTATGTTTACTGCAGAAGAGTTACTTCAAGCAGCCGATGACCTGGCAATCAATGACAACAACAAACGGCTCATAGTAGAAAAGGGAGGCATTCCTATCCTCGCTAAATTGCTCCAACGAGATTGTTCCGTGGAGGAGAAGACTTTTGCTGCCAAAGGAATCTGGACACTAGCATTTCTCAAGAAAAATAAAGAAAAACTGCGGGGAGAACAGAGAGTTATCTACAGTAAGTAAACTTTCTCAACATTTGTTATAATCATGAAACAACTTCTTATGTAATACGTATGACGTTTAGTTAAATTTTTACCAGGCATTAGGGTACGAGGTGTCTTTATAACGATTACAGGCTTGAGGTAATTATGATGGATTAATTTGTTCAGATTACATTGAAATCATAGTTTTTAAGAAATGGAGGGGGGGGGGGGGGTGGGCGAAGGAAAACAAAACAAACATGTAGGTAACCACCACGATATGTATAGTGAGAATGAGGGAAGGGGAGATGTAGTAATTCGTTATTAATGTTATGATGAGTAAAGAACAATATCATTTCATGAGATGTAGTTTTATGATTGAATATTCCCACAATGGGCATTAGTAACATCAAACGTTGTGCAGAGGGCCCAACATACGTGAATATTTTCGTGCATCCATTGTTAAATATGAAGCATGTCTTGTGTTCAGAGATAGAAGGACGTTAAGTATGTGTTAAAGCCAAAAAGTTAATGCCCTTCTGGCTTTAATATCATATTTTCTTTTATGACGAAAACAAGATCTGACGGAGAATTCCCATGGTAAAAATGAAAAGCTCCGCAATGCCTGTATGGGCGCTCTCTTCGAGATCTACGAATCCAAACTTCCCGAAGGCCTGACGCACAGGAACACAGATGTCGAGTCACAGCAGAGGGCGCCGTCGGACAGTGCGAAGTCCAGTGGACACATCATGCTCAGCTACAAATGGGAACACCCGTCCAAACTTGTGATGCGAGAGTTCAAGAAACAGCTGCGCAAAAGAGGTTACAACGTGTGGATGGATGAAGACCACATGAGTAAGTTTATCTGCAGACTTGAACTTCTGTTCAAACATTACATGCAATTGTTATTTTAATGAATTTCTGTTTTTTGGTCTTATTCAAAATCGCAACAAATTATGTAAGCTTTTGAAATTTTGAATAAATTTTTCTTATTTGAGCGTTACTTTTGTATCATCACGGCTGCTGGTAATTGCAAACATAATTAAGAAATTACCCCAAAGCTAGAGCATGATTATCCATGAATTTTCTTCTTCTTTATTTTTCTTCTTCCTCTTCTTCCATTTTTCCTTTGCTCATTTACTATATTTATTGTATTTTTCCCTCTTCTTCCTCTTTTGACCTCTTTTTTCCTTCTTCTTCCCCTTCATTGTTCTTCCCTTTTTCTCTTTCGTTTTCCTTCTTCTTCTTTCTTGCCTCAGTGGGTGATAAAATCGGCGCCATGGCAGAAGCCGTAGAGAATGCCGATATGGTCATAGCTTGTATCACACGTGGTTACCAAGATAGTCAAGACTGCCGTACAGGTGAGAAAAGATTTACCTCTTCTCCTGATCAATGTCAGTTGACTTAAAGGTAATACAAAGTTTTGGGAAATTTATTACCCGGCCCATACCAAAACTGTATATTACCTTTAAAAAGAGAGAATCATCTGTTTCCATGTGCAGAAGGTCATAATTCGTCTACCATTAATAGATTTACAAGTCTACACAAAGCATATCTGTGGTTCGATCAAGAAAAATATACCGCACCTCTCAGAAATCTTGGGGATAGCAAACTGTAAGATAATGACTGTACCATTTGCAGGGAATGCAAATTATTACATTATGATATGTTGGTAACAAAACTGAAGGCTTGTCATCACCTGTTATTGGGTTAACATCCGAATGATGTCACTCCCCATATGGTAGCCCACTGCTATGCGTCTTTAACCCACATTTACAATGATGCTCATGGAGTTCTGGTTATGGAACATCTTTGTAATTGAGATTCTGTAGAATCCAGTGTGAAAGTTAGATTATTCATAGCAAACAACTAGGTGTAAAATTGTTGGTTTTGAAATCATCAAATTATAAGAGAGTGACGCGAGGATACGCACAGTCACTTGCACGGCACACAAAAATAAATATATGGGACTACACAGACATTACTTTAGCTATTTCTTGGATATTTATATACTAAGAAATATGAAAGCATTTGAAGAACAAGTCTTTCTTTTCAAAGATATTTTTGTTTAAATCTTTCCCAACCGATATGAAAACACTGAGATAGCGTAATTTTGTCCTACCTGTACCATTTGCACGAACTTGACATTCTCATATAAATCGATTTAAAAAATGGCTCTTTGATGTTATGTATTCAGAAGCCTCTTATGCTTACGAATGCAAGAAGAAGATTATTCCTGTAAAGATGAGTGATGACTTCAAAGCTTCTGGTTGGCTAGGTGGTATCACGGCAGGGAAGATCTACTACATCGTTCAGCAAGCCGAGCTTGTCTCCGAGGTACTCTCCAGCATCATCGAAAAAGAATTCGCAGTGCAGAAAGAATACGCAGTGCAGAAAGAAGCGGTCCAGAACGTGAACTCTGCTCCCCCGGCCGGTATGTCACTCACGCTGTAAAAAGAGAGAGAGAGAGAGAGAGAGAGAGAAAGAATAAAAATAAATATATAACTTTTTCCGCAAACCTTACCTTAATTAGTTTATTTCCTGTATTTTTTTCTTCATGTATACGTTATACCTAGCTATTTTGTGGGATTTTTGTATTTCATTTTCTCAGTAATTAACTCAACTTCTTGTTTGCCAAATGTTCCCTTATTCGTGTTAATATATAACATAGTATATAGCATAAAATGTATTAGCATTAGCATCGTTAAAAGTTTACATGTATACATGTATACATATAGTTACAACATAAATATGTATACAAATGCATTTTAGCTATGTATAACCATTGTATAACTATTATGTACACTTATAACTGAAATATTATTATAAAGATATGTGTTTTATTTAAAGTGAGTATAAATTCGCCAGCTGGTATGAAAAAAGCTAGATAATTGGAGTAAACTAATTGATCAGCTTTGCAGATTTGTCATACACGAATGCCATGGTGTCATGAACAATGGTGATTACGCTCAGATTTTTAGATATGTTATTATATAAATAATATATTGAAATGAGTTTCGTTTCTTATCTTGTGCTCTTTTTTATTGAAAGGTCCCACGTCCCAAGAGCAAGAACCGAAGCCACCTCAAATGGAATCTCAAGTACCCGGATGGGATTCAAAGAAGGTCCAGCGTTGGCTGGCAGCTAACAACGTCACAACACGTAAGAAAGCTTTGAAAACACTCAATGGAACCCAACTGCTGCAACTAAAAAAACAACTGATCACAGCCCCACAATCTTTCTACCAGTCTATGAAAGACGATCTTAAGGTCCCCTATATTGATGTGCTTTCACTCGCTGCTGCTCTTGAAAATCTACATTAAGTCAGATGAAGTGAAGAGAGAAAGAGAGAGAGAGAGAGAGAGAGGGGGGAGAGAGAGCGAGAGAGAGAGAGAGAGAGAGAGGGGGGGAGAGAGAGCGAGAGAGAGAGAGAGAGAAGAGATAGTCAATAAGAGAGAAAGAGAGAGATAGCGACAAACAAAGAAAAATAAAGATTGCAGTAATGATTATAATTACTCAATAGCATTTTTGAGAGAGAAATGTATTTTAATATCACTCGGCATAACATAGATCAAAGGTATTACTTTTGCTTTAATCATTTTTGTTTGTTTGTAGTCGTGAACTAAAATTTCGTACATTTTGTTCTGAGATATACAAACGTTTTGGTCATTTTATTGTATTTGCATGATATCAAGTCATGGCAATGTAAAGTCATGACGCAAAGGATTTTTCTTTTTACAGATATTGATTTACTACTTCATTATGCTTTATTTGCAATCTATAAAACGCGTATTGTAAATCATTTTAATACAAATTTAGTAACAAAAATAATCAGCAAATATCTTTTGTTTATGTTGAAATACAGACTAAAAGTAGAGGAAAATAAAACTAAGACAACAGATGTGAATATTACTAAGTGGATGAAGATAATTACTGATTTAAAGGAAATGCATCTACAGTCTGCTTTCAAGTAAATACAGATATATAATGTGATTTTATCTCATTTAAAAATGTGATTAAGTGCTTGTTATGAATAATTATGGATGATGTTATCCGTGATTTTATCTGAATATCTGAATCAGTGTATGCAGAGAAAGGATAATAATATATATTAAGACGTAAACAAACTTCTGTCATATCAAACATCATTTATAACTCATGTAATATTTCACAAAAAACATTAACACTCGATTTAGTTGTGATTTTTATCCTCATCTTAGCGATTTAAAAAGAGATTTTTAAATCTGTTGACTTTAAACGATATTTAATCAATGTTTGCATGTACAGTAGTACAGGTGTATGGCGGAGTTTGATATTTATTTTTATAAACCTGATTCGGTGTGATTTCTCTATTATAATCAATTGCTTGGCTTTCCTTACCAATCCTATCAATAATCAAAATTAAAATAATATAATTACTGTGTTGGTGTATGGGATCACGTGTAACCTATCTATAGCAATAATTGATTAATTGATTCGAATTTATTCCATTTTAAATATCAGTTGTTTGCCCAATAAAGAACATAGTTGACAAAGTAAGTTCAAAATAATGAACAATTCACCGGTATTTCACCGTATTCAAAGTTTATGCATACATTTTAAACACAAGTTGTTCTTGATAATCTGAAAACTTGCCCGAGGCCTGTCCGACATATCAACAAGTAATCGACACAGAATCGATTCCAAGTATTACAGTTCCTTTATAAATAACAGATTAAAGTAATTACTTGTCACTAGGTCTCCAGGAAAGAAACGTTCATATATTTGAATAAGTTATTAAGCCGGTTTGTTTGACGATCATACTACTTCAGTTAATAACACTCTCCCTTTTCCAATTTCCATTACTAGAACCGATAATAGATTGCAGATCCACCTCATCAGTTAGCATTTACTATTTCTTCCTCAGTTTTATAGCCGATAGTAGATACAACTGAGCCCGGTTTTATAAAACTTGATATAAATAACAAGTGCCGCAGATCTATGACTAATCTGCTCATGGTCAAAGAAGTGTAAGGACTTCAGTAGGTTATAACAATCATCGTATCTTCTTATCGATAACAAGTTTTATAAAATGGGGCCCTGGATAAGTTGATGACAACAAATCAAAATAATAATATTTCAGGTAACCTTAGCTGTATTCTCCTTCTGTATTTTATTATGCTTTATGTTGGAGATGAAGGTATAGAAACGTTTTTCAAAATTCATAAGGAAACTAAACTATATATTACACCATTTGTTATCAATGTACTCTATACCCTTTGTTTAAAGTTGATGTCGTGTTGTTCGTCACTCATGAACAAAAAGTGGGCTGTTTTTTTAAGTTAGTGCCTTTGTTGAATATTGACTATATTTGAATTGCCATTATACATCCATGTATTCTATGTTCTGATGACACGTGTGTTAATGTATTATTGTGTAAAAAATGTAAATAGCATAGATAATTTTACGAACTATTACGCGCTATATAAGCACTTTCCATTGATATTATTCTTATTAATTTTGATGTAAGCTTTATTAAGTCACATTCTCAACAAACATACAATTGTATGGACAAATTGATTGTTTGACTTAAAAAAATAAAGGAATATAATGTGATCATTTGAATTTTAACATTTGAAGTATTGAAATACGGACCTGTGTAATTTGTACCATATGCATATATACAATTTGTCTAGTTCCGATATTCTTTTACTAGTGTAGAACGCTGCAAATAAAATGTATCTGTAAAATTAAGGTTTTCTTGATCTATTCAACGTCAACCTAACGGTTAAAAGCCTTCTCAGGTTCAGGTATAGCACACCATAGCTACATGCATACGTGTAGTTGTGCATTTACTTTAAAGAGTTTTCACTTATTTCCTGATTAAGTCATGTTAGAAATATATATATATATACAGTATGAGTCAAAAAAGTTTACACTTAGCAAATTGCTAATTATTCTACAAATCATTAATGAATAGTAAATAATTATACATCTTATGAAAGAGTGTTTTATCCCAAATCATTTGGTATCATTTTCGTGTGGAATGTGGTCACGCTTGGATGAATAGGAGACACTGTTTAAGAGAGTGCAAACATCGATTTGCTAAGGATGGTGAACCTGGATATAGACAGAAGTCGAAATATTGTTTCCAATTTTCACTTCAGTTATATGTCTGTCTGAGTTTTCTCAGATTTAGAGAAGAAAAGTAATTAAGCTGCAAGCAAGGTTTCTTGTAGAGGCGCCAAATGCCGGTGATGAGTTTGTCTTAACTAATATAGAGAGCCTCTTTCCTATATGATGTAATAATGACAAACTTTGTTTGAACATATTTCTGGCTTACACCCAGTAAATAAGATCGATTGATCGATCTGTAATTGAAAAACAAGTCAGACAAAAACTTGGAACCAGCGGGATTTGAACCTGCCATCTACTGCTTGCCGGGCAGCGACTCTACCACCAGGCCATCACTGGTCCATGGCACAGTCACGATGAACTAGAAACAAATACCCAAGCTCTCCTGATTCATTCTGACTTATTAATATTCATTAGTCCGCCATAGGACAATAACTTTTGTATAAATGTAATGCCACAAATATGTTCAAACTATTGAAATTTCTCCCAGGAGGCATTACATTTATATTAAAAAAATGACAAACTTATTTCACGGCTATAGTAACCAGTCAAATTATCTACTTTAAAAGCAAAATCTTACGTTGATTCACTCTGCTGCTACCATACATAACGAGTAATAGCCCACGATGTCACTGACAGACTAAAATATGACAATGAATCTTGCGAGAATTTCCGTGTTTGAAAAGAATGTCAAAAGGATGTCTGGATTCGCTGATTGTTTGCTTGGTGCGTTTAGAACCGACTCACTGAGCGAGAGATATTTTGTTTTGTTTGGTCAGTTGTATTTGTATGTATTTTCCTCTTGTTTGGTTTTTGTACCACATGATCGCAGTGAATTGCAAATTGGTTACGTGCTCAATGCCACGTCACCAGACGCTGAAATATTGACTCACGCAGCCTATATATTTCTTTTCATACGGGCTATCCGTCATTTCTACAGGAAAATCGGATACAACGAAGCAGATTTGTGCACAGGGAATCTGCCTTTGATCGATTTCTAGCTTATTTTCTTCGACACATTGCATGTTTTGGCATAATCAAACCGGATTCATGACTCAAAGACAAACTCTCCTCTTATCTTGCGAAAGAGACACTGTAAACGGCTTTATAAGACGTTCTAGACGAGACCTCTCATGTCACTTGTTTGCCAATTACTCTTATTTAAACTGTGTACGATTGTGCTGTGGATTCTTTTAGCCCTGCTATAATTGGATAAATATTTCTGAGAAGAAGACTCAACGCTGCGTTCCACGACCGATTTCGCATTTAGCAGAATTGAATAAATATTTCTGAGGAGAGAACTTAACGCCTCGTTCCACAATTCATTTCGCATTGAGCAGTATCTAGGAAAACAGTGAGTATAATCATAGACGTAATATAATATAATCTTTGACTCGTTACCACTAAATTGTGTTGATCCAAACCATAGCAACTATATAAGCTCATCAGAATAGAGTGTCATACAATCCATGTATATATTGCAAAAACCCTAATAATTAGTAAATATATTCATCAATTTCACTAAAAGTTATTAGTACTGTGAGAACGATGAGAAGGTGGAATATACCCACACTAGCATGTCTTAAGTTTCTTATGTCTATACCTGGGCAAGGATAGGGCATGTTGGCTCTGGTAACGTAAATAACATCATCTTGTTTGAAACGATTCCCCAAAATCCCATGTAGGAAAGTGAACGTTGCAAATAATGAACCTTGTTTAAGATCATGGTGATTATTCGTGATCTCATGTCGTTAGAGAACAATTTCCACATTCGGGCAATGTTGGGCAATTCGCACAAACTTGTAATGTAATGTCATGTATAGGTCTTTATAAAAGCAAGTAAATATCAGAATAGTTATCATGGAATATTGACACAATTGTTATTGCCTTCATTTATAGTTTCACATTACGCGATCGTTGCATGGTAATCTCAGGTTTAATAGTCATATTCAAAGTATCATAATATACATGATATACTGAGCATTTTGTTTGTCTCTTTTCCTCTGTTCGACCGCTATACAATGATAACATTATCTGCAGCTGAAATTAAAATTCTGCTGCAACGAGCTTACCGTTAAAATCATTATTAATTTGTTTACTAGCTTGAAGGTGACCTTACCCCCCCCCAACAGAGCAAAATGTCAAATTTCTAAATTTCGAGACCAAAAAAAAAAAAAAAAAGTGTCCTCTTACCCCCCCCCCCCCCCCCCCCCCCCCGCTTATTCAGCGGTCGGCTGAGTCGTTGCGATTTTTTTGGGACACAACAAAAAGTTTGGGGGGTTTACACACACAAAATTACCAAAGGGGGGGGGGGGTTTAACCCCCCCCCCCCCCCCGGGTACGCGCATGTCTGTGTGAATTTTCTTGTATATTCTTTTTAGCGAGGAATGTTCCTATTAAAGCGAAACGGAGAAATACAAAAAATTGGACATGCTAACACTTCAAATAGTTTTCTAATGTAATTTGACCTTCAGGCACCTACGCTCCTCAGGTTATAATCAGCGATCATATAATTTTCGTTTAAATATAAAAACTACCATGCGTGAACATCATATCAATTTCTTTTAGTCGAGGTTCGTTTTCTTTCTTCTCTAAACCTCGTTACAAGTCCATCCGTATGAAATAACTTACGATACTGTAAAATGATACTAAGAGTATGCCAGTCCGTATATCATGGTATAAATAATGAGGGTGCGGACAAAGGTTTGTGTGGTTTCCAGGCAATGTCACCATTTTGTTTCTCTGACACTCTCTAAGTGTTAAAAAGTAAAGGGTTCATGAGTAAACCCAAATCACTTACATAATATAAAAAGAGAAGAAGAACTAAAAAACACTACACACAAAGTTATTACAATAACACAATGTTTTTAATTTAGAGAAGTTAGGCTGCGAGCAAGGTTATGTGTAGAATCGTCAAATGTCGGGTGATGATTTTATATTCAACCTAAAGGTGATACAAAGTTTTGGTATGGGGTCATGCATTTGGTTGAAATGAACTTATTGTAAATTACCGGGAGTCCCGGTAAATTTGATAAATCAATTTCTCGAAAGCAAATATGTTTTAGGGGCAATTTTATTCTAGTGCTTATACAAAATCTACAGGGGCTTCCAAATATATCAAAATTGAAAAGAATTACTATACATCCAATTTTTCACAATTTCCCAGAACTTGACATTACCTTTGAAATAGAGAGCCTCCTTATTATATCACTATGAAAATGATGGACAAAGAAAGCGGACAAAATATACAGTTCCTCAGGTAGACAAAGGAACATCCCTTCACTGCTATTATGTAAAACTGTGTAGAACAGGTGAATATGCATGTGACACCTGTTCTACACATTTTTACACAATAGCAGTGAAGGGATGTTTCTTTGTCTACCTGAGGAACTGTATATTTTGTCCGCTTTCTTTGTCAGTCATGTTCATAGTGTATGTAGTAATAATAACATAATTATTTAAAAACTATATAAACTTGGACATGCTTACACTTCAAATAGTATTCCATTGTTATTTGAGTGTAAAGAATCTATTCGACAAAAAACATACTATTGAGCATCAAGGCACCCAAGCTCTTCAGGTTACAATCAGTGATCATAATCTTTTTTTTCAGTGTAAAAACTACTAGCGCGAACATTATTACAAATAATTTCAATCGAGGTACGCTTTCTTTCAAAAGGCTTCTTCCTTGTTACAAGCCCAGCCGTATGAAATAATGTATTCACCTACGATACTGTAACATGATATAAAGAGTATGCCTGTATAAATTATGTCTGTCTGAGTTTTCTTTTTCTTTTTTTTGCGAGGAATGTTTGTACCAAGGCGTACCGATAATACCCATATTTGGACATGCTTATACTTTAAACAGTTTTCAATTGTAATTTTACTCTTAAGAATCTTTTTCTCAAACATTTTGAGCTTCTAAGCACCCACGATAACATGATTTGTTAGTGTAAAACCTATCAGCTTGAACAACATTACAAATGATTTCAATCGAGGTACGTTTCCTTTCAAATTTGTTTTCTTTCTTATTTTACCCTTGTTACAAGCCCAGCCGTAAGAAATATATTAGAGTGTGCCAGTCCATAGACCCTGGTATGGCCCGGGGATGGGGGGGACTCCCAACATGACTGGCAACGCATCCGTGTCCAGAGAAAAGCGTTGAAAAGGTGTCTTTTTTCAGCTATACGGCGTCGTGGACGTTTTCCTTACAAAGGTTTGTTATCCAAGCACTGATCGCACAAATACCCAACAGAGGATTACTTTTCAGGTTTACAGTTTTCAACGGTTTTTTTTTTAAAGAGGGCACCTTTTCAGGTTCACACGTACGCCATATTTCAGAGGTTGGTGGACACAGGAGGGTAGCACTTGTGTATGAGAGTGACCCCCCCCCCCCACGCTGGAATGACTAATTTGGATAATACCTACATGTGTGTGGTTTCCTGGCAAAGTCACTCTTTTGTCTCTTTCACTTTCTTTTTGTGTCACAAAATCCAGGGTCCATGAGTAAACCCATATCGTTAACATAATATAAACTTAGAACGGGAACAGCAAGAATATAAACACACAGTAAATTCCATATCACAATGTTTTTAATTAAGAGAAGAAAATTTGTTAGGCTGCGAGCAAGGTCACTTGTAGAATTGTCAAATGTCAGGTGATTATTTTGTCTTTAACTTAACATAGAGAGCAAACTTTGATAAATTAAATGTATTTTGCGGAACATATGCTACAGTTCTATGATTATAGGAATCACTGAAACTTGGCTATCAAGTGAATCTAAAGGAAATGTATTTTCTCTTCCAGGAAGTAATATAATTTTGAATAATCGACAAGATAGGAGGGAAGGATGTGTCGCGTTGTCTGTCCCCACGCAGTTGGATTACCAAGTTTTAAATGAAGTTAATGTAATGAATGATTTAATTTGTAGAATTGTTTTTTCCTGGCAGGCGTAATGTTATCATTGGGGTCGTTTATAGACCGCCACAAGGTAATTTGAATTTGTTTATAAATGAAATGCAAACTGTATGGTCAAATTCAATAATTTTACATAAAACAGTCTTTGTCATGGGTGATTTTAATGTTAATCTTCTTCAGCACGATGAGAATGCATATGTTTATGACTTTTTGAACATGTTTATATCTTTCTCTTTATTGCCCTCAATTACTAAACCTACCAAAGTTACAGACACTTCTTCTACTCTCATTGATAACATTTTTAGTAATGTACGCCCTTTACCAGATGCGGGTATTATAATTTCAGATTTGTCTGACCCCTTTTCAGTATATGCCAGGATGTCTTTTGGTAGGAATATCCGTAATATTTCTAGTAATAGATATGTCCGGAAAAGTAATCCTACCAGTATTGCTAAATTTATAGATGAGTTGTTAGCAAGGGATTGGAGAGAAATATTTCGTGATTATGATGTTGATAGCTCATATGATGAATTCTTAAATACATTCTTTTTGCTGTATCATAAACAAATTACCTGTATGTAAATGTAATAGTAGAAATCGTAGAACAACCCCTCGATTGCCATGGATTACTATTTCTATATTGAGGTCAATAAATAGGAAAAATAAGTTGTACTATAAAAGTATAGAATTAGTAAATCTCAGTTTCTCATAGGAAATAATTATACTATTTATCGAAATACTCTTACTTCAATCCTACGTGCTGCTAAGAAGCAGTATTACTTTGCTCAATTTCAGGCGACACATAATGATATATAAGGGACATGGAAAGTGATTAGGAACTTGTTTAAGCCAAAACAGAAAGCGACTGATGTTGGTAAATTAAACATTGATGGGCATGTGGTTGATGTTCCAGAAGTTATTATAGATACATTCAATGAATATTTTTGTAATATTGGCCAAAATTTGTTGCGTGTCATTTCACAGTCTCAAAATACATCTAAATCATTTTTTAGAAAACCCTAATCATAATAGTTTATTGTATTGCCAACGAATGAAGAATATTTATTTGATATGGTACATTCTTTAAAGAATAAGAAAAGTCCAGGTTGCGACTTTATAACAAATGAGTTGATAACAAATGTAATTGTTGGCATTGTACAACCCCTCGTACATAGGCCTATATTTAATCTATCAATTACCACTGGTGTTATACCCATGAAATTGAAAATTGCTAAGGTTGTGCCCATTTTTAAAAAGGGTGATGCCCTTATCTTGAATAATTATCGTGCTATTTCTTTGTTGAATGCCTTTTCTAAAATTCTTTCGCCAAAAGTGCGACATAGCATTTTTGCAAGGGACTTTTTTGTCAAGAAACATCGAAAATATAGTATCTAAAGAATGGAAAGGACTTTGCTTGTTTGATCATGGTACAAACCATTCCAAAGGTGTAGCAATTTTAGTCGAGGAAGGTCTCCCTATTACGGTCATCGACAAACATTTCAAAGGTGATGGTAGGGCTGCTGCACTGAGATTTTCGTACCAAGATCGAATGAATGTATTTATAAATGTGTATGCTCCAGCAAAAAACACACTGAAAGAACATTTCTATTCATCTTTAAGTATATGGGTGAAAAAGAGTAGAAAACTAAATGTCGTTATGATCGCAGGTGGTGATTGGAATTGTGTCCAAAACAAAAAAATTGACACAAGTGGAGTCTCATATGCTTATTTACCAAAACAGAATTTTGTTAAATTTCGGAAAAATAATAACTTAGTAGATGTGTGGAGAAAAATGTTTCCAGAGAGGAAACAGTTTACGTGGAGGCAGCAACTAGCTGTTACTAAACATTTACTCAAGACTAGATTATTGGCTCATGTCGAAAGAACATTTTTCATATATTTATTCAATCGACATAAACCAGTGTTGAAATGCGTTCATAACGGGGTATCCATGAAACTTAAAATATTAGCACAAAGTAGTAAAAATGGTTGTTGGAAACTGAATAATTCTATCCTGAAGGATGAAGTGTTTAAAGAAAATGACAAACGTATTACTCGTAAGGTTAATATTGAATTTAGTCAATTTTATAAACAGCTAAGGTGGGAAATGTGTAAAATTAAAATTAAAGAATTTAGTACAAAATATACAGTTGATGTTAATACAAGAAAAAAGAAATATATTGCTAATATGGAAAGTGAATTTGATAAATTGTGTAAGAAAATAGATGAGGGTTCATGTGCATATGATATAGATATAATGAAGTGTTTGAGACAAAAGATAGACAAGTGGTATGAATATCAATGCAAAGGTGCATTTGTGAGATCTTGGGCAAGGTGGCTTAAATTTGGTGAAAAGTCAACAAGACATTTTCTTCAGCTTGAAAAAGCTGAAGGGAAAAAGAAAGAAATAGATTGTCTTGAAAGGAACGTAAACATTATCAAAGATGAAGGGAACTCTGTAGGGAAATAATACCGAGGCTAGGTTTAAAGAATACGTATCTGATATCAACTTAAATGTTTTGAATGAAGAAGATGCAAATTTATGTGAGGGACAAATTACAGAGAATGAATGCTGGGAAGCATTGAAGTCAATGAAGATGAACAAATCACCTGGAAGCGATGGACTCAGTGTTGAATTTTATAAATGCTTCTGGGGGAATATCAAACATATGGTATTTGACAGTCTGAATGAGGGTTACGACAAAAAAAAACAATCGTCGTGCACACAAAGTCAAGCTATCCTTACTCTATTATATAAGAAAGGTAACAGAAATGTTTTAGATAATTGGCGACCTATTTCGCTGTTAAACATTGATTACAAACTTGCAGCTCGCATTCTTTCAATACGATTACAGAAAGTTATATATAAACTTGTATCACAGGATCAGGCTGGTTTAAAAAAAAAATCGCTCTGCATCTGAATGTACCAGACTAATTCAGGATACTATTGATTATTGTATTTTCTGCAAACAAACCAGTTCTTATGATGTTCTTGGATTTCAAAAAAGCATTCGATACCATTGGTCATGTTTTTTTGTATTGTCCTTGTTACGGGAGCTTAAATTTAAAGATTCGTTTTTAAGATGGATTGAAACGTTATATAATGGTGCTCATGGTTGTGTCTTAAATTTTGGTTCGATATCCGACAAATTTGCAATAGAAAGAGGCGTTAGGCAAGGTTGCCCGCTTTCTCCACTTTTATTTATAATAATTGCAGATGATTTAGGGAAAATAATTAAACAAAACGCCAAAATAGAGGGAATCCAAGCCCCAGACTTCAATGAAGATCAAGCTGATTTTAAAGATATACATATCGTTCAATATGCAGACGATACGACGATTATTACTAGATCTGTTAAATTTGTTAAAGGAATAATGAAAGAAGTAGAACTGTTTGGAGCACATGCGGGACCAAAAATTAACTGGACCAAATCAAATCTTATGAAACTTAATATAAATGACGATGAAGCTGAAGATTTATATTTCACCGAAGACCCTATAAAATGTCTCGGTATTTATGTAGGTAAAAATTATTTTGACGTTCAAAATTTAAACTGGGAAACTAAAGTAGGGAAAATAAAGAATACCTTGGATTTATGGAAAATGAGAAAACTTACATTGTACGGAAAAGTTGTTGTGATTAAACATTTAGTTATGTCTCAGATAGTACATACTGCCACGGCAGTTCCGATCCCTTCTAAAGTAATTAAACGTATAAATAAACTGGCTTACACATTTTTATGGAATTCTAAAACAGAAAAGGTGAAACGAAACATCTGTCACAATCCTGAAGTATAAGGGGGTTGGGAATGATTTACTTAGAGTAAAAATGCCGGTCACTCCGTCTTTCATGGATTCATAAATATTTATGAGATGAACAAAGAGCTTGGACAAATTTGTTTAAATAGTGGATCAAGAAATTTGGGGATTTGCCGCTTTGTTTGCATTTTAATTGCAAAAAGATCGATATGTATCGTATTTGTAGAAAAAAACAGTTGCCTAACTTTTATGTTGACATGTTTTGTTCTTGGGCTGAATTAAAATATATTGATATGTTTAAAGTAACAGATATTGAAAATGAAATGATTTGGTATAATAGCAATATTAAAGATATGAATGAGTTATTGTATTTTCCAAACTGGATGAGAAACAATATTTTTAAAGTGAAACAAGTCTTAGTAAACGGTATCCTGAAAGTAGTTGATTCTATTTGTATACATTTTCAAGAAAACGAACTACTTTCCGCCTTCAAATTGGCAAAGTTAAAAAGTGCATTTCCGAATTTTGGGTTGCAGAAGTTACGTAATAATTATGTAAATAGTCCACCGTCTGCATTGGAATCCAGTACAATATAAATAGTAACAGGTGACTCCATTTATGTAGCGGTCATGAAAGCCAAACACTATTATAATTTGATGTTAGAAAAATAGACAGGATCTGCCGTGCATTTATTTTTGGAACGCTTTTTTTGATTTACCTAATGATTTTAACTGGAAAACAGTGCTCCATTATAAATTTTACTTTATAAATGACAACAGAATTTAGCAGTTTAATTTTAAATATATTCATAGAATATTGCCCAGTAAAGACAATTTATGTAAATGGAAGATTAAAAATACTAATCTATGTGATGTATGTAAGATTCCAGATACAACTAACCACCTTCTCCTGGCTTGCAAGAAGGTTTCGCTTTAGCTTTTTTGGAAGATTGTATCCAAATTAATCGATTCTTTGTTTAAGTTTAAAATCTTTTTGAACGAAGAAATTCTTTTAATAGGTCATGAAAAAGAGAGAAGAGAAATGAATCTTGTCAATCTTATTTTAAACTTCGCTCAGTTTATTATCTATAAAAACTATATTAGAGAATGTTTTGGAAGTTCAAAAGCACAGGATACATGCTGTATATTTGATACAAGAATTAAAGGTCGAAATTCGTACATATCTCAATATGAAATGTAATCAAAAGAAATTCGATACAAACGAAGTTACAAAAATGTTTTCATTATTTTAGTTAGTGATTATATCACATTAGTTTCATGTTCTGTACTATGTATAATATGTTACAACTGCATGAATTCTGTATTTAAACACTGTTGTAAATAGCTGTTATTTTATGATATGAACAAATAAAGTCCGTCGAGAGAGGATAAATAGAAACAAAATAAACAATTCATTTTCAACAGAAACAGTTTACTTTCTCATAAATTTGGATTATTCCCATTCGGGTTTGTTTGCAATCAAAGTTGGGAGATGTCTGCACACACATATTTCTCATTCTTTGTTTAGGAAACGAGTGGAAGCACTGGCGGCTCTGATTTTTAAAACTGTAACAGTTCTCCTTGGATTAGATATAGACCTCAAACAACCCTTATTATCTTCGGTATACAAGTGTCATTACTGTAAAAAAAAAATGTAGGAGTAGGTTGTTTAAGTCCGAAACAAAATGAAGAAATGTTTGAGTCGTGCCCGGCTCCCCAGTGATCATATTGTTAATTATTCTGCTTAACTTTAAAGGGATAGTTGAATAATGTTGCAGAGGGCGCTACACAAAATATTTGTTTAGTGGACAGACCGGAACAGGTTGCATGCAGTGTGCGTGTTGGCGTGAATGGGGTGTGAGGTGGGTGGGCTAGGGGGGGGGGGGGGGGGGGGGAGTGAAGAGTTTGTGTGGTGTGAGTTGAGGGTTTGTGAGTGTGTGATTGGGTCGGGCTAGGTAAAATTCATACCTTCCTCTATGGTTATTTAGATTATTAACTGTTACACGAAAGAAAAAATGTATAAACATGTACGATCTGAGAATTTTCTATGTTCATTGTAATTCATGAAATGTTTTTGTATCGTACGTAGATCTTTGTATTACATACTGTGATATATCTTTTGTAATGTGAATTTTACGAGTAAGGACATTTGCGGAACAGGTTGCATGCAGTGTGTGTGTTGCTGTGCAGCCAACGTCTTTAAATTATACACTATTTGGGCATGTACCTTATATATATATATATATATATATATGACTACTTGGGGAGTATTTAAAATTAACACTTATTCTATCAAGTCAAAGATATTTTACATCGATGAAAATTGTCTTTTTGTTTACGGACTCACAGACGTAATCATGGTAGGGGATTGTACAAAAACATGTTTGTTCTCATCAGAAGTTTATATGAAGTGTATTTTCGATTTAGCGCCATTTTTGTCGGGCCTAAATGCCAGTTTGGGTCATAACATGTTTGTTGTGCTTCAATTGCTAATGGTATTTGACAAAAACATGTTACGCATATTTTCAATGATGCTCCTTCGCGTCCTTTTCCAATTTGGTTGCGTGCATCCCATGGGCTGTATGATTTGTAAACATTCTCAAACGATAGAAGTCAATGGGAGTTCACTTCTTTGTCCGCCCATAAATTTATTGAAAGGCGCCCCAGTTTCTTTGTATAGGCCATCATTGTCTTTGATGCAAATATCACATCAGTATGCAGTTGAGGCCTTCGAACTTTACGCTATCTGGTTCATATTCATTGGCCTGACGAGTGCTATGCTTCAGTTACTTTTACATTGTGCATATGGAAAAGGTATATGCTTTGCAAGATATTTCAATCTGATGCTCGCCTTTGCCTCATGTTCCTCAACAGAATAATTATCATTCTTATGCAAATCTTAACCTATCAAACAGAAGAAATCTTTAAGATTCGAAGTATAGTCAGACGTATGGTGCAAAGTAATGTTTTACATTCACTAGGTATCGAAACGATATGCATTTCTCAGAACTATCTTATTTCCGTTCCAATACCAATTATTGTTATGGTGTGTCAATACGGTTCACGTTTCAGCTGTTTATGCATTTTTCATCAACGATTGATATGCAAATAGTTCTTATGCAAATGTTACATTCATGAAAAAAAAAACGTGCGGTGCCTGGGCGGCCGCCGCTCGGTGGCCGGGCAGCCGCCGGGCAGAATTGGTTAAAAACTCGCCGCTCGGCCGCCGAGCAGGCTACTTTTGGGTAATGTGACCATAGCATTAGCACCATTTTCATGCTGCTTTGAAGAGACTACCCTGTATTTTAAAGAAGACTGAACAAATAAAAAAATACATCAATAAAAAGTGATATAATAAAAACCTAATTGTAGAAATTGCCGAACCAACTATTTAAATACATTTAATGTTCATTCTTGATTTAAATCTCGCAATACAATATTGGATGCATTACATCCACAGGGAGTCGGTTCTAACATATATTCTCGGGGTGATAAACCCTTAAAGATATAGACCAGTTCTGGTCATGCGATTGCATTATGAAAGAAACGTTGTGTAATTGATCAGGATTCAAGAAAGGTTGATCATCTAGCATATAAGTATTGGTGTGTACTGCAAGGTTCTGGAATCACCAAAATTATATGAAAGTTGGCCCAGTCTTGGTAAAATTACAAGCACTGTACACAGAAAGATGTATATGGGACTACCGTATATCTATCCATGCAGTCCGGATAGATATATTAATTTACCAAATATATCAATAATAGTAGGCGGTTTCCCGGCAAAATTTGTGTCATCACGTATTAGTCAAAACATATTCTTTCACATGATTGGTAATAGGAGCTTTCATTTCATTTTTGAGGGGGGGGGGGGGGTGGGTTTCCAAAACTGATCTTTACCTATAATCGTTCAAATAAAAGTGATATTTACATATAGAAACGTGTTTCATGTTATTAATCATATTTCAAGAGATAGGACAGGTTAGTAAACACTCCAAAATTTCGTATGCAAAATTAAACAACCTTTAGACCTTAAATATTATGAGTAAAGGTTAGATAAATAGTGATTACAAATAGTGATCGTGCAGATTTGCATGTGAACAAGAACTTCAATTGACTAATTTTCCTTCTCAATTCATTGACATTCAACATGTTATTAGTTAATTTAATTAATTTCTCTATAGCTTCGAAAGTTGGCGTTTATTATTACATTTATTTTAATACGATGTTAAAGTAATCCTGTCTTCAGCAACAAGGTTTTTTCAGCAAGTCATTGTACAAAGAAGACAACTTTACAAAGAATTACATTATAACATAATATTTACAACGAAATAATACACAAACAAAAATACAAGTCTTTTACAATTAAAACAAGAAAAAGTAAGCATGTTGATAATGCTTACCTACGTAAACCAGATTACCATTACTAGTATTATTATTGTTATTATTGTTGTTGTTTGTATATATATCGTATATCGTGCGAGGGAGCGTAGCGTCGGAGTTTGAAGATATTTGTGTTTATACTTAGGGAACTGCAGAGACGATATATATATTCACTGTAGAGTTGTCGTGGTCGGGTGGATATGTCATCGGACTGTGGATCACAAGGTCCGCGGTTCAAGTCCTACCGCGGCACTAATGTCCTTTGGCAAGACAATGATCTACATTTGCCACTCTCCACCCAGGTGTTAAATGGGTACCCGGTAGGATGCAGAAGTAAATGTGGTTGGATTAGCAAGTGGCGCTTGTAAAATGGCGACTGGCTGGAATGCTCCCCAGGGAGTGGAAAACGTGTATACATTATGTTGCAGGTCAGCCTGAATCCGATGACCGGGGTGATAATATGTGCTGCGCCTTGACACAAAATATTAGGCGCATTATAAATGTGAGCTATTGTTATTATTATTATTATTGCCCGCTAGTCAAACTTGTATCAACATTTTTAAAGTCACGGGCTCGTTTAAGAAATAAAGAGTTTTGCATCGACCTAGTTCATTTCAGAACATTAGTTTCGCATCACTCTTGTAATCTTCAAGTGTCATGTATGGTTAACAGTTTTATTTTGCAATGAAAAAAAAAAAAAAAAAATTAACATTACATACAATTGTGTATGCGGGCACCTCACTGAGTACATGAAAACAACAATTATTTATTCGCTATTCTCGTTTCACGAATATGAAGGTATCTCGTTGCCCATTATCATTATGTTTCCAAGCAATGTTTTATTTGTAATATATACGTATTGATAATAAAATAGATTTAAAAGAGACTGCTCTTACTTACAAAAATATTTTATAATTTACAAGCGTAGCTTTTTGCTACATTCCCTCATGTTTCAGTACGCATATATTTGTCAAATTTCAGTTTAAATACAATTTACTTGTATTTGCAATGTATGTTATTTCGACTCTACTATAACTTTCACTGCTTGATATTATTGAATGTGCTTTTTCACCTATTCAAATTATAACTTTTAGTCTCATAGTTTATTTGTTACGACATTGTAATGAAATTAGATGTGTAATATGTAATAGACTAACTGAAGAAAAAAATAGGCGAGTGAAGCAAACATGTGTAGTAGAAATATAATTTTTATTGAAAAAGATATATAATAGGGTCACTGCACTCTTAATGTCAGCGAGTAAATTGTGCCGAGTAAAACAAGCTGAGTAACAAAATGAGCAATTCAGTACTCAAGCTGGAGTAAGAAGTAAATTTTAGTGGTACTCGTCATCCGAGTAATTTTTTACCTTCGATAAAGAGTAAATCAATGACTCAACATTGAGTAAGAACTTCGTTTGTGTCAATTTTGAGTAAATTACGGTTAGGTTTTACGCGGCGGCAGGTGATAAATAACTCAACATTGATCTCTTACCCGAATTTACCTCGGGTGCTAGTGAAAGTTGGATCGATGGAAAGCGCAACTAGCTGTCAATATGCATGTGACACCTGTTCTACACATTTTTACATAATAGCAGCTGTATGTTCCTTTGTCTACCTAAAGGCCCGGTCACACAGAGGGGACGCATGTGGGACGCACGGCCGGCGCATGGAAAATTTCCAATTTTGGCCAGTGCGTTGTCGTTCGCTAGGCGTGCGTCATCACTCGTTACTCGTTCATCGAGCGCGCTGGACCAACGCTGGACCAGCGCTATGCATTCGTCGTCATTCGCTGTGTGCGTCGGGATTTTTTGAGCATGCTCAAAAGTGTGCGCGGAGCTCGACGCATGAATGTACACGCCAAAGGCACGCCAGACGTGCGTTGAGCGCGCTAGACCAGCGCCAGACATACGCGGGGCTTACGCCCTGTATACGCACAGCGCGCTAGCTACACGCTGTGCATTTTGTGTCAGCTCGCTAGCTTTTCCAAAATCATGACAAAAGTTAGGCACACGGCCTTTTCCGATTTCCATTGCGCTGGCCGTGCGTCGTAGAACGCGGTGCATGCGTGGACCATTCGTCCAGCGCGCTAGCAACACGCTGTGCATTCGTGGAAGTTGTTATCATGTGCGCTCTGGGTACGGTCTGTATGCGTACTGTATGCGCCCTGTATGCGCTCAGCGCGCTAGCAACACGCTATGCATTTGGTGTCAAAAGTTGGGCGCACGACAACGCACTGGCCAAAACTGCAAATTTCCCATGCGCTGGCCGTGCGTTCCCCATGCGTCCTCCCTGTGTGACCGGGCCTTTAGGAACTGTATATCACTATGAACATGACTGACAATGAGAGCGGACAAAATATACAGTTCCTGAGGTAGACAAAGGAACATCCCTTCACAGCTATTATGTAAAAAGGTGAATATGCATGTGACACCTGTTCTACACATTTTTACATAATAGCAGTGAAGGGATGTTCCTTTGTCTACCTGAGGAACTGTATATTTTGTCCGCTCTCATTGTCAGTCATGTTCATAGTGTATGTTGTACTCTTTCATTTTCCGCCATGTGCATGTCTCGTGCATGCATGTGCGCGTGCAGAAAGATGCGAAAGAACTGAGATAGATGTGACACATTGGGAAAAATTCTGAGCTCATGGATCGAGCTTGGAAGAGCTCCAACCGACATCTAGGTAAGAAATCCTCATGATAATATTACAAGAGCTACCGTGTGATATTTAGTCAAGTCTCAAGGACACTGTGTTGATCAAGATTGTGAAATTATTGTTGTCACTGTCGGTGTCATTAATGTGATTTTGAACTTGGGCGATTCTCTAAGGGCGAGCGTGCATAGCTAATAGCTAGCCTACTTTATTGTAATTGTATTAAACACGAATTGGCCTGGGGTAGGCCTATTGATGCAGATGGTTCTAGGACAATTACCCCTGGGCAATCGGCCAATTACCAGCGGGAAAATTACCCCCCCCCCCCCCAGAAAATAACCCCCTGAAGACAACCACCCCAGATGACAATTACCCCTAGAAAATTACCCCCTAGGACTCGGAGTAGGACAACTTCCCCCCGAAAAAGACAATCTTCTTGTTATCAAACAAATTAGTTGTTATCATCCTATCGAAACCTAATGCACATATTAACCTCTCCCTTGTTAATTCCTACCATGTTAAATACATATCCAAATGTTATCATTTTAGGAAGGAACTGGCTTGGACTTTTTTTCTGGCCTCCTTCAGAGGAAGGAGCCCACTGTTTTTGTTGGTGCTTTGAGGAGCACCGAGGAAGCCAGGACAGTGTTATGTAGTCCTCGAGAGAAGCGCCTATTCATGCTCTTCATTGACAGCAGCAGTTGACTACTGCTACAAGATGTTCCAAGTACTACAGCTGGATTACCCTGCCCAGGCAGCTGTCATATGGGACTTCTTTGATCGTCTCATTCATGTAATTCGTACCAAGGATCTTATTAAACCATGGACCCTAGTACAGATGGACTAATAATGAGAGTCTTTCTTTGATGAGAGAACTCTGAGTTTTCACTGTGATTCAAACTGATTTTGGAAATTAAAGTCCACAAATTATGTTACTGAATTTAAAATGTCGATGACTTTATGTTATTTGCAGAGTGTGTGAGTGAAGAACTTCAAATCAATGCTAAATTTTGAAATCAGGCAACATTATGGTTTATATTCTCAATTGACAAATAATGGTTACTTAACAGCTGTTAAAAAAAGAACAATATTAATCAGCGGTTTAGTTAAACCCTTAGTCAAAAAGTTAAAACCCTAGTTGAATGCACCTTTGTTTTAATCAGTATTGAGTAAAAACATGTACTTAACGTAGTACATGTTTTTACTCAATATTGATTGAGCAACTACGCGTTACCCAGAAAACATCATACTCAATATTTGAGCAAAGAATTGCTCAAACAATTTGAGTCAAAACATGTACTCGTTAATTGAGTTAAATTTGGCTCAACTCATAAGCAGTTTCTTACTCGACATGAGTTGATTACGTTTCTACCCAGATGCTGAGTAAAAAAGGGAACCGCTCAACAAAGAAGTAAATATTGAGTAAAGATTGACTCATTCAAACTGAGTAGATAATTAGTCTTTTATTGAGTAATGTTTTTACTCAACAGATGAGTAGATTTGTTACTCAACACATGCTGAGTAAAGTTTACTGAAAAGTCGGGTGGTTCCCTTTTGACTACTCAAAAGAGTAACATTTTTACTCAAATTGAGCAGTTTTTTTTTAGAGTGTGTATCAAAAAGAAAGGGGAGAAGACACGTGATGAAACACCATGACGAACGAAATAGAAACCACAAGAAAGCAGGTATTAGCTAGGTTGACAATTATTTCCACCCCAAAAGAAGAGTAAGTGATACGGTCATGGAAAATTAATAGACGGTGTTGAATTGGAGAGAAAGAAGAGAAAAAGGAAAAGGGAAACGGAGGGAAGGGAGAGGAAAGGAAAGGGGTATGAGTGGAAGAGAAAGAGAGAGAGAGAGAGATGTAAATGGTTGCTGCAACAGGTCTGACTTCCCCATGATTATTAACAGAGTATGTGTCTTCTTCAACTTAAATACCCAAAGTATTATTAAAAACTTATGTTACAACCTGAAACCTCTTTAAAAAACATTTAGTCTCCCCTTCCTATGACAATACTCTCAAGCCTCTCTTACCAGCTATCCATCTATAAAAGCGAGCTATGTACAGTGCCCAGTTTTTTAGATTTTCTTCTCACCTACATTTGCCAAATCAAGTTTCGTCCCAATTATTAGAATCCGTTCGATAGGCCAGAGATAAATAAGTACATACAAACCTCTGGTAATGAATTCAACAACATTTAGGACTAATATCACCATCACGAACGAGCAAGACAGATACTATTACAGCTTGTGTTTGTGCAAACTTTTGTGTTCTCATGCCTAGGTCACATTTGCTCTACGGTTAGGATACGGCGGCCGTACACCCCCAGTCTCGAGTGATGCGGCCGCAGAGAATCAGCGGTGACCTCGGGGTCACCCTAGGGCGTATCCCTATTTTTACAGGCCGTAAGGGTCGCCGTGGAATTATAACGCGGAGTTATACCTGTATTAATTTCTAGGTTAGCCGTAGCGATTAGACACGCCGTAGCAATGCCGAAGAGCGGTTCCAGGGCGACCGTACGTCGGGCGTAAGGTAGCCTTGCATTTGTTATACTCCAGGGGTGAAGTGATAGCATCAGTTTGACCGCACGGTCGCTGTATGGTCCCTCTTCGGCCGCCTTGCGGGCTCCTTGCAGCTATCATGCGTATGCCTTAGTATTTGTCAAAAAGCTACGGCCGCCGCAGGAACGCCCTAAGGCGTCCGTGCGTCATCACTTCAAAGGCCTTACCGCATATTTCTGTCTCCACAAATTAAAATAAAAGCCATGCGGCTACCATAACATATGTGACCGCCACCGTATGTGACCGTGGGAATGCTGCGGCGGTCCTTTATGCCTGGATTACATTTGCCCCGGGCGCCGTACGATAAATTAGTCTACGATTTTTCGTAGACATCGTAGGGGGCTACGCGTTACGATGTTTGTGTTTACATTATCTACGAGCATCGTGCCATTTATTGTATTGGCCCCCGGGGGCAGGCCGGGGCAAACACGTACAGAGGCTGCTCGGAGATTGTACGGAAATCGTGCAATTTAAATGCAGTAGCCGTGCAGTTTCCGCAGCCTCCGCACGGAAATCGTACGGATCCCGTGCAGCTTCCGTGCAAAGGTTGCGCGGAGAAGGCGCGGTAGCCGTACAGCAACCTTGCGATTGCTGTGCAAAGGCCGTGCGAGTGCCCCACGACTATACAATCTCTGTTTGAATTTTTTTGCCCCTGTGTTCACCGAAAAATCGTACGTTTGTTGCACAATTAGTGCGAGGCCTCCGGGCGATGCCCATGCGGGGATTGTGCAATGCCATCTACGACATGTTTACGGGCTACGGGCTTACGATTTTTTCAAATTGGTTAAACTTCTCGCGAAACAAAATCGTAAAGGCTGCAGAACCCGTGAATCCGTACGAAAATCTCACGGCCGCCTCCTGCCTCCCCACAGAGGCGGCACGGAAAGGGGGATGCGGGCAGGATACGGGCTCCGTAGACTAATCGCAGGCCCAATGTAATCCAGGCATTGATTGCTACAGGCCGTACATATTTTTGACAGCCCGGCCGCCACGGCAAATGTGACCTACGTATTAATCAAATTCACTGGCGATCATCATATCTTGAGCGGCGTTAGTAGGGAAGGATTGCAGGGTGAGGGGGGGGGGGGGCAGCAGGGGTTAGCCATAGTGCCCCCTCCCAAAAAGGAAATATATACATAAGGTAATTTTGGTGTATCAAGTTATTTAGAGTATTTATTATTTCATTTGTAAAGATGTTTCACGTCTCCCTCTCTTCCTCTCTATCTAATAAATGTAAATATAATGGTATTAGGATTAATAAGAGACTATTATCGGACGATTTTTCTGTTTATTCGACAAGATGTAACAATACATCTTCACCTTTTCTAGGTTGACAATTATTGATGCAACATTGATGCGTAAACGAATGTAAATTTAAAAAAAAAAAACATTGTTATTGTTTTATCTGTTTTAATAACAACCACATTCAGCGGTGATACTGCGAGTTTGCTATTACAAACTTATGATCTATTTATGGTGTATGTCCACTTTTCAAAGTGAATAATATATTTAACTAAAACATTATTCTGAATAGGTTACGTGTCAGTCGGGGGGACATTAGGGACTTTTAGATTTGCACGTTGACAGCTTTGACTGCAACGTGTGACGTCATTTTAAGGCACTGCGCATGCGTTACGACGTCTCAGTCGGCGATCGAGAATGCGTCAACCTTGATTTTCCTAAATCTAGTACATACATACATAATGATGTGTATTAGCGCCTTTACATGCTCAAGGTACTAGTATGCCGCGTGCGCATAAAATATACAGTTCCTCAGGTAGACAAAGGAACATCCCTTAATTCCCTGCTATTATGTAAAAATGTTTAGAACAGGTGTCACATGCATATTCACCTGTTCTACACATTTTTACTTATTAATAGCAGTGAAGGGATATTCTTTTGTTGAGGGTAGAATGAGGAACTGTATATTTTGTTCTCTTTCTTTGTCCGTGATGTTCATAATGTTACTTCCTGCATGCATGTATATCGTCGAGTGCAATCTAAAAGATTTCTAATTGTAGTCAACATGGGCAGTTAAGTACGTTGACACGCATGATCAGTCGGCGTTCGTCGTGTTCTCGTCCACTCATTCTAAAAGTCCCTATTGACAAAGTATATACACTGCATTTGCCATTGATCAAACATTAAGTTGTAACCATGCACAGGCTATGAATTGCCGATGCCGCAACGCCCCTTGTCGTATATTGACAAACCCCATCCATCCTCTTAGCCCCTAGTAAAAAGAAATGTGTCATGCGGTATCTTCATGATTCTCATTCGATTAGTCAATAAGATATTCATATGATGATCATAATGATGAAAAAAATCGATCATTGATATATAGAATGCAGGAAATTTATTATAGTCTAATATAGGATTTTCCGGCCAAATTCGCGAGTTTGTCATTTAAATTAATTTGTTTTGCGTTCAAATTCGACGGTTTTAGTGCTGTCAGATATATCTTGGGTTAATATTCCTTTTTCTTGTTTTCAAATCTATGAAGTTTTCGTTAGAATCTATGTATGTGTCCTTCAAATTAATGAATAGTGTGCTTCTTTCGCCATTTGGTCATTCGATTTAGCGCACCAAGATTTCTGGCATCGCGAAGGTGTACTTTTAGCATTCGAATTAATTTGTATCACTCAAATTAGCACTTTGTGCACTTAACTTGATGGTCAATATACATTTCTCGTTTATTACACACTTTTTATAGCTCATTCTCTTTCTTTAAGATTATTTTGTCCATGTGTATTTCATCATATTCTACTTTCTTGCATTTATACACTTTATATACTTTTAGATTAATCTGATATTCATCATTCATCTACGGACTTGATGGTCTCATTTTTTTTGTAAATTTTCATGTAAGGAAGTTGTTTGTCTTGTGTTTTATCATAAATTTATCACAATTTCATTATGGAGGAAGGGTACAATATTGTGACGGGGATAGGTATTTTTGTATCCCCACTTTTCAGGGGTATATGAACATGTCCGTGCAGAAATGCCATATCCCTTGCTTTTTTTCTAAACTGTAAACGTGTGTTACATTTCTTCCCACTGACATTCCTAACTTGAATAAACATAATTCGAATACGAATGACAGGTGTTAATTTATATAATAAAAATGACGCCTCGACAGGTGACGATTAATTTGAATGCTAGTTGAACAGTTTCTAAATTAAATGACAGATCTATGAAACCCTTCGACCACAATTTTAAATTGAATACCAAAACGGGAAAATTGAATGATAATTGGCATGGCAAAGCCGATCTGCGCTAACTTCAATGAAAAGTAAATGAATTCGAATGACAAACTCGCGAATTTCGCCGGGAAATCCTATACTAAAATAGTAATTTGATTCAAATTTGTAAACACTTTTATCCCCGTTATATGGGTGGAGGGACATGTTGTTAAAAATAGATAACAAATAAACCACATTTCCTCAAATTAAATTCAAAAATTAAAAATCTAAAATTAGATCCAGTTTTAAACAGCACTCACGTATGATAAAGGAATGTTTGGATTAGGATTGGCAAACGTTCTAAATCGGAATAATGAAACAATAGGCTAAATAAATGATAGATAATCATTATTAAAAAAAACTCTCCTTCGATTATTAAAGAGAGCAAACAAATACCATAACATTATATATATTTGGATCAGCATTGGTAAACACTTCAAGCGCCAACATAGGAATGGGAAGACGTGTTGCCAAAATCTACAAATAGCAAATTAATAAACCCTAGTGCTTTGTCAGTCAAATGGTATAGATCCAATAACACTTCAATAAAAAAACACTTATGACAAAATAGCATTTTTATATTCATTTGTCTAATCATATCCGGTGACATCGAAAACATCAGTTTGCGCACTGAAAGTTGGTCGTGGGTAAAACTATTTTCTTCTTTTTGTAAGTTACGGAAGTGCAGAGCCGATTTTTTGTTTCGCTATCGCCAGTACCCATTAACTCATATCCTGCCATAAGGCCGCATGCAGGCTACCGTTATAATGTTGTGTATATGCGAGCGCGCTATCGATTGGCTGCTTAATTCACGCTAGCGAGCAACAGCTTAGCTGCTTTGTGCATGCATGCTCGCATTCGTAATAGCAATTATTGTTCATTATCATTGTACTGTGCTGAGTAGTTCCCTCGCGCTATTGATCGCACCGTCATATTATAGGATTAGCCCTGTGGCACTGGGATGTATTCATTATGGCAGGAAAGAGTTAATACCATGATGTACATTTCATGTCCCGATTTCAAATGCACTCTGTTATAGCTTGTTGCCTTAGTCGCTTCTTCATAATTTGTCACTCAAAATGCTAATATTAGTACTAATGCTACTACTTCAATGACTACTACTACTAGTACTACTACTACTACTACTACTACTACTTCTACTACTACTATTACTACTACTGCTCCTACTACTACTACTAATAATAATACTAGTACTACCACTACTACTACTATTATTACTACAGGAATCAAAAAATGTCTTCTTACAAATACAAATATATATATATAAAACAATAACACAAACATAAGAATTTGTCACTCAAAACGATACAACTACTACTTTTGCTACTGTTGCTGGTATTACTACTTATACTACTCATTGCGCTGATGATGCTACTACTACTAATCCAACTACCAATTATGGTGCTAGTGCTACTACTCCTTCTATTACTGATACTACTACTTGTACTACTAATACTGCTTCTACTACTACAACTATTAACAATAATACTACAATTACTACCGGGGTAGTCGTGGTAATTCTAAAACAAAGGCAGACAGAGAAACGACTCCTCTCGCGCTCTCTCTCTCTCTCTCTTTGTATCGTCTATAATATATATGAATTTGTTTTGATGAAATAATTACATTTTTGCCTTAGTAACATGTCATTTCGTTTTTAACGAATGTGTCCATTTTCTGTAAGAGGCATTAGCGCTAGGCAAAACTGTTTATTTCCTTAAAGGTAAAAACCAGTATTGGAAACGCCCCAATTTCAAAAAAATGAAATAGAAGCTCTTATTACCAATCATGTGAAAGAATATGTTTTGACTAATACATGATGATAAAGAATTTGCCGGGAAACCGCCTACTAATTGATATATTTGGTAAATTAGTTTATCTATTGGCCTGTGAGAGTTATACGCACGTGTCGCGCACATTTGCGTATAGTCCCATATACATCTGTTTGTGTACAGTGCTTGTAACTTCACCAAGACTGGGCCGAATTTCTTATCATTTTGATGATTCCAGAACCTTGCAGTACACACCAATACTTATATGCTAGATGATCAACCTTTTCTCATCGATTCCACAACGTTACTTTCACAATGCAATCGCATCACCATAACTGGCCTTTATCTTTAAACGGGTGGCATGACTATTACAAGGGTTAAAAACTTTTCCTGAATCCTGTACTAGTAGTTATAGTAGCAGTAGTAGTAGTCATTGCAGTAATAGTATTCGTAGTAATATTAACATATCGAGTGACCAATTATCATGCCTTTAAATTGTTTAAATATATGATTTTGTATTTGAAAGGACACTTTGCCTAAATCAATTTGTTGATAATGTTTCAATTCACTTCTAGCTTATCAGGATTTACATCCCTCATCTTTCATGTATATGTTCATTTGCAACGAACGTTATCCATAGTCTCGCCATGATATAACCGTAATGATTTTATACCAGTATCATATACGTCGTTTCTCCGAACAAAACATGCAAATCTCTAATAAAACGTAACATGTGATAAAGAGGATGGTAAATTATATCTTGCTGAGTTTGCATTATACAAATATTGCCACCCACTGCTTTTTATCATTATGGTATCATGAACATATAGTGTTTGTTGCGGCCATAAAACTATGAAAGGGCCTATAATAAAAACATACCAGTTATTGACACACCGCTATCATGCACGCGGTTTTATTTTTTAATTCAATTAATATTATAAAGCCTTTTTTTAGTGAGAAGGAAGGAGAGATAACACAATTTTTTTTTCTTCACTTCATACACATTTCGACCAATGAAGATAATGCTACGGTCACAAAGGTTCGTACGAACGATAATTTTGTACGAATCTCCCTGTTTTTCCATTGTCTTCCCAAATTGTCATTGTCTGAAAATCGTTCGTACGGCGTTCGTAGCAGTTCGTAATGGCATTTGTGACCGAGGCTTAACAATCCTTTATAATATGTTCTCGTCTCCTTGTTCGCCATCGTTGTTTTTAGCCAAAGTCATTCCTCCACAATCATTTGCTTTTCTATTGGTCTTTTCCATATTCTATCCTGTATTGTTGTATTATTGTTTGTATGTTTTAATAGTTATGGTTGAACAAATATCTTGAATCTTTCTCACTGTCTCTCTCTCTCTCTTTCTTTCTATTTATCTTGTAGCTGTTTTTTTTTTTTGGGGGGGGTTTCGTTACCATGGTTCTCCCGTGCCTTTCGTTCATGGTTCTCCTGTACCTTACCGTGGTTCTCCTGTACCTACATATTGCTCCGATTGTCTCATTTTCGCTCGCTGGAACATTGCCAGCACAAACCACTGACCTCTACCTCCTGGACGTTACGTTACGTACTAAAAGGCTGTATTGTCTGACCGTTCATGAATATTCATGTTTTTGCTTACCTCGGCAACATGTTTGCTTTTACTAAATGGAAAAAATTACGGTGGGGGGTTGGATGAAATGGACATAATGAACCAAGAAGAAGTGATCTATGATAATTCATGCTTCTTATCCTTCGTGTGCTTGACCTATAATCTTAAAATCGCTTGGCAAACTGAGTCCAAAGTTCGACTTGTTTCACATGTGTATTACAGGCAATGACGAGCTTGCAACCTATTTTGATCGAATTACGGTGGGGGAACTTTCAAAAGTCAATGGGACATGAGGGTTCCAATGAAAGAGCTAGTGATAACGTACGTCGGGGTGGATGTGCTTTTCGTTGAAACAAAAAATGAATTTTTAACGATTTTTTTGGGGTAGAATTCCATAGGCTAACATGTTAGGCTACTGATTCTGACGATAGGGGGGCGTTGTGAAATGAGACTAAACGGAGCTATATGGGTTACAATGGTACTTGAACTACAATTTTGCTGCACGTACAAAGTCGCCTTTCCATTCTGCATGTAGCTAAATAAAAAGATAGCATTGATTACATTACATTGCATGAATGATTTTTGTTGTAATCATTTAAAAATCTACAAACTTAATGCACTTTCAACACAATATTCTTCATAATATCTGCCAGCCCTTGTTTTTTTTTAACTTTGAAGGAGAATGCTGGTCTGCAAACAAAAAACAATGATAGGAGCTGGCATGAAGTCCACTTTCAACAAAAGTATCCTTTCCTCAAGGTTCAGCCACTTCTCTCGCAAACATGATCTGTAATTAAGACATTACAATCATGTTGATCAATATTGTCGAATGATCACCTGTTTACTTTTTTAAGCGTTTATTCAAACGAGCTAACATCTAGTTCGCGTAGAGTATATGGAACATTTACAGTCGAAAACTGAAGTCTATTTCTACAGCGAAAGACTGCAGCTTGTTAAATAATTATACATGTTGATGACGTTGACTTGCTCAGAAATAGGTCGCCCTCTAGTGGCAGCTGATTTTTGGTTCGATGGAGAAGCTGGGTTTTGTTTGTTACCGAATGTTTTGATTTATCACAAATCGTATTCTGAAGGATATTCAGTTCACAAAAGGGCACAGAGGTCAGTATATTTATATATCTGATGTTTACCTGCAATCAAGTGCTGTTATGTAAGGGATTATGACGATTAATTTGGATATATAGCTAAGTCTGGCAGTATGTAGCGATACGTTCATGTATACATGTATTGTGCGACTGTGTAGGAATTTACGTAGAACGGTAGAACCATTTATGAAATATTCTATAAGGTGAAGAGTAATGACTGATATGATGTGAAATATATGACCTATGACTGTATGAGACGGTTTCATTTATCATATAAATGAAAGGACTTAAATTAGGGTAATTTAGGACAAAGATAAATGAAGTGTTTTAGGAAGGTCTGGAAGGATCTGTACTTTCTATTTTCGTGACTCTACCACATTTACAATACATGACACGATACTTTCAGCCCACAGCAATATTATAAGTAAAGTGGCTATTTCTATAGCGGAAGACTGCCGCTCGCATTCAAATTACATAGCACAATATACAAACTGTCCTTCCAGCGGAGGTGCGAGATTCGTCAACGATGTCATACTCGATTTAGTCGAAAGACGAATTTCAAAGAAACAATTGGTAGCTAGGTTCAACTTTGACGTTAATCAAAGGCAGAACGAAAGTCGATAAAGTCATTATTAGTCGGAGGCAGGAACAGACCTGCAAACGACGAAACAGAAATCGGAGACGAAGAAGGTAAGAAAAGAAGTTCTTACCTTCATTCAAAGTTTGACGTCGACGGTGTTCAAAGACAGAACAAAAGTCGATAATGCCCACATTCAATTCATAATTAGAGTTCGCAACAAACTTCAAAGTTCAAACGCAAAAACGGAGGTCGATGACGAAGACATGGTTATGGTGTATTGGTGAAGATGCTAATAAAGAACGACGCCGATATTGAAACTACTCATTTGTCCTGTTGCGTATATACAGTTCGTTTTAGAAAAAAACGAAACCGAGTCTTATCGATATGTTATCCTAACTTAACCACGGCGCGCCGCCCACCAAGGCGCGCCTCGGGGTCATGGCGAGGTGTGCGCACGTTCCCTTGAGCATATAACACAGCCAGGCTTCTTAAAGCAGTCGATATCTCTATACTATTGAATTGAATGTATTGTCTACTGCAACATTACAAATTTAATTACAATTCACCGATACAACAATTCACCGATACAACATACACAAAACATATCAATTTTATTGAGCGTGTTTACAAAATAATTATAATAAATGATAACAATGAAACCAAATTGTAACTAATAACTCAATAAAACACATTTCAATAAGAAAATGACAAAAGAAGAAGGGCTATTACAATAAGCGATCGCCGGATAGCGTGATAGCAAGGGGAAAGGAGGGGGGGGGGGGTACACAAATGGTGATATTGATGTTGTTAATGATTGCCATGAAGGTAATGATGTTGATGATAATGAAGATTATGGAAATGAACATGAAAATATGCTGAGTCGTAAATATGCCTAACACGGAATATCTATGTATTGTGGATATCCATTTCACGTCTTCCTTGAATTCCTATTCTGGTATCTACCATCACGTTTACCAATCTTGACATATTTTGATTAGCTGCTTTGTTTATTTGACAGTGTCTGATGGTTCGTCATAAACATGGCATCGTTTGCGAGTACTAGAGATGCTTCGAGGACATTGACTGATATTTCAGATATCCTTCCCGCTGACTCTGCAGCTGCTAAAGCAAAACGGATCAAAGAATTCAGTGGCGAGGTCAAAAGATGTCTTACCCTTGTCAAAGCCAGTATCAAACACATTCAGGGTTGTGAAGGTTTCCCATGCACCTCGTGTTTTAAAAGTATGCATGATATTAAAACACTTTCCCGTGACCTTAACATTGATCGGAACGCTGTAGGGGATGGTTTTGGCATTGACACAGACTTTTGCAAAATGTTTGCTTATACTTGGAAAAAGGGAGATATTTTAAAACAGATTGAAGACGCTAATCCACAAGAAGAACTATCACATGAAACCAGACAAATGTTTACATTGTATTTCGAACTGCTTCGTTCCGCCTTGGGTAGTACGCATCATTCTGATTACTTCTGTTTACAAATGGAAGAAGATGGATGCCTTTCTTTGATTGTCGATTGGTTCTCACACCTCATGGAGAGTAATAAAGCGATGAACGAATGGGTAGATGACTTGACGTTTGATGTAATAAGTATATTGTACAACGCCTGCAGAAGAGTACCGTCCCTCGCTCCTAATCATCACCGGGTCGTGCCTGCTTTGCAAAAGTTTGGCGAGTCGAAACAGAGCTTGACACAGATAATAGCAACCATGACGTTGGCAAAGCTCGTTAAGAAAGAAGAGGCCGACAAGCTTTCCACCAACTTCACCTGTATCGCAAGACTACTTTCGCTGTTGAAGGAATGTGTCTCCAATTCTGATCATAGGGCAGTATTGGATCACATTATATTTGCTGCAGTGGAGATGGTTCAAGCTGTAGATGAGATGGCAATCAATGACAACAACAAACGGCTCATAGTAGAAGAGGGAGGAATTCCTATCCTCGCTAAATTGCTACAACAAGAGTGTTCAATGGAGGAGAAGACTTCTGCGGCAAACGGAATCTGGAGACTAGCATTTATCAAGGAGAATAAAGAAAAACTGCGTAAAGAACAGGGAATTATCTATAGTAAATAAACATCCTTTACATTTTTTCATAATCATGGTAATATCAGAGGGTAATATTAACAACTTCATATGTTGTTTTAGTTAAATTGTTACCATTAGCGTGCGAGATGCCCTCATATCGATAACAGACTTTGAATAATTATGATGGATTTAATGTTTTCTTCAGTTGAAATCATAGGTGTAATAAACGGGGAGGGGGGATGGGGTAACACTGAGACATTTTGGTAACCACCACGATATGTTTAGCGGAAGGGAGGGGGGGGGGGGTAATATGTAATACTTGTCTTAAGATGAGTAAATAACAAAATCCTTTTATGAGTAGCAGTTTTAAGATTGAATATTCCCATCATGTGCATCAATAACATAAAACGTTGTGCAGTGCAGTACTGGGCCTACAATAAGTGAATATTTTTGTGCATCTATTGTGTTTAGAGATAGAAGGGCCTTAAGTATGTGTTAAAGTTAAAAGTAAATGCCCTTCTGGCTATAAACAGACGATTTCATATTTTCTTTTATCACGAAAACAAGATCTGACGGAGAATTCCCATGGTAAAAATGGAAAGCTCCGCAATGCTTGTATGGGCGCTCTCTTCGAGATCTACGAATCCAAACTTCCCGAAGGCCTGACGCACAGGAAAACAGATGTCGAGTCACAGCAGAGGGCGCCGTCGGACAGTGCGAAGGCCAGTGGCCACATTATGCTCAGCTACAAATGGGAACATCCATCCAAACCTGTAATGCGAGAGGTCAAGAAACAGCTGCGCCAAAGAGGCTACAACGTGTGGATGGATGAAGACCAAATGAGTAAGATTATCTGCAGACATTTTTCGTTTAATAGGAATAATGACAACTTTCAAACATGACATAAACTATTATTCCAATGCATGTCTGGTTTCTGTCTTTCATTCAACGTTGCAATAAATAAGCTTATCGGATGAATTCCGAATGTGGCTCAAGCAGGTGATTACGGGAAATTGATTTTTGAATAATATTTTCTAATTTTAGCGCTACTCCTGTACCATCTTGGCTGCTGGCAATTGCATATCATCCACAATTTATTTTCCCCCAAAACTAGAGCTGGCATACCCATGGTATTTCTTCTTCTTCTTCTCCTTTGTCTGCGTTTTGCCCCTTCTTCATCTCCTTCCCTTTCTTCTTCTTTTTCAAATTCTTCTTCTTATTTCTTCTTCATTTCTTGTCTACTTCTTCTTTTTCCCCTTTCCCCCCTTTTCTTCGTTTTCTTGTTCCTCCTTTCTTTTCTTCTTCTTCTTCCCTTTCGTCTGCTTTTTGTTTACTTCTTCTTCTTCTTTCATGTCTCAGTGGGTGATAAAATCGGTGCCATGGCAGAAGCCGTAGAGAATGCTGATATGGTCATAGCTTGTATCACACGTGGTTACCAAGATAGTCACGAATGCCGTACAGGTGAGAACAGATTTACCTCTTCTTTTGATTGATGTCGGTAGAAGGTCCTCAATACCAGTCGTCCATGTGCAGAAGGTCATAGTTCGATGATACCAGACTTGGTGAAAATTCCTTTGATGGGTATACAAGTCTGCCACAGCATAACCGTGGTTCAATCAAGAAAATGTAAGAAATTGACTTTACAATACGAGGGAATGCAGAACTTTACATAATGCCTCAGTCACACCTTTGCGTACGATGCTGCGTATTGCTGCGCTGTACGGGGTATATCAATACGGTGCCGTTCCCAGCAATACGCAGCCCCGTTTGCCCGAAACGTAGTGCGCCGTGGGATGTAGGCCAATTTTATCTCTGGATTCAAGTTTTGTTACGTCTTGCCAAGTTTTCTCACGGTCTACCACGGTATCCGTGACGGGCCGTGGGGGGATGGGATGCTGAGTCCCGGAGGCTCCAAGGCGCACTACGGTTCGGTCCGCGTTCTACCACGGATGCCAGAACGTTCCCTCCCGGCCCGTCACGTTCTGATGGGGTCCCTCACGTTTCCCACGTTCTGATCAAGGTCTGACACGTATTTCACGTTCTGTCAAGGCTTTGTACGGATGAAACGTGGACGCAGGGCAGCTCTGGAGCACGTTTGTGCCGGCGGTATAAAAAGAAGGTCTCCCAAGCAATAGCAATCATGGTATTCTGAGACCTCGCGTTGTGTCAGACCGTAGTAGAACGCAACGCGCCGTAGCGTGCCGGGCGCTTAAACCGTCCCACTAAGGACCACCCCAAGTTTTGTTACGGCCTATTACGGACTGTCACGTTTTGTTACGTTCACCCCGGTTTATTACGGCCTACTAGGTTTTTCATCCGCACCGTGACTGCCGTGGCAATTTTTTTGACAGTTTAAAAATCTGACACGGTATCAACGGCAATCACGGCCTGTCACGTTTGCCCATACGGTCCCCCGCGTTGTGTCACGTCAATCCCGTTTCGTCCACGGTGGCCTGAAACGTGGTTGCCGTGGCCGCCGGGAACATAGTGTAAACGTAGCATTAAGCTTTTGGTTCAGCTGGAAGAAGCAGAGGCGAATGATGTTTATTTATTAACGTTATGAAGCGCAGCGACAGTGATTGATGCTAGGCAACTAATCGCAGTGAGAGAGAGAGCTAAAGCGAACGGCGTACGAGCTAGACTCGTAGCGTATCGAACGGCAATTGCAACAGTTCTTGCTGCTACGAGTTGTAGGCGAGCAACAGCGCAACAATACGCGCAATCATGCGAACGACAACGAGCTCTAGCGAGGTAAATCGTGCAAGGAACGCAGCTATAGGCAGTGACACGCGCTCCAAAAAAAAGAGGTGTGTATGGTTGCGTATACCTGCGCTAAGCCACTCGCTGTTGCTCGCATTCACTGGTTGCCACTCGTATCCGCTCGTAGGTGATTTGACCTTGCGTTTGCTTGCGATAGTTTAGAAAATTTTAAAACTTGCGAGTGGCAAACGCAGGCCTTTGCGCTAGTCTGCGTATTGAGTACGCAGTGAGCCCGTTTCGTTGCGCTTTATTGGGTATGACTGCCTATGTCTGCGTTCGGGCAATACACAGCAATACGCAAGCCCAATACGCAAAGGTGTGACTGAGGCATTAGGCCTGTATGTCAGACAACTGGAGGCTAATCCTATTGACTGACAATATATGTCATTGCTTAAACACTCGATTGGCGTCGAATTCCCTATGGGCAATGGCGGATTCAGGGGGCGGGCACAGGGTGCACGTGCCCCCCCCCCCACCCCACCGGTACAAAAAAAGAAAAGAGAAGGGGTAAAAAGAAAAAGGAGGGGAAAAAATAAAAGGGGAGAGCGAAATGTGATTTTCTCTTTGGAATTCAGATAACGTCCGCCAAATGACTTTTTGGTTTCCTCTCTTCAAATTCATTTTAATCACTCATGCGTGAAATATGGGTTGCATCAAATCGTTCGTTCGTGTCTCCTTAGATCAAGAAGGTTATGTAAAGTTCCTTTATTAAAAGTAGATTAAATTAAATTAAGTTCTTCCATCGCTCGATTGCTGCAATGGCCGTTTCATTAACAAGGGACAGGTCTTCATCTGTGCAATCCGTTCCGCCGCACTGCAAGAAGTGGTCCATCGTCTGAGTCTCTCCGCAGTCGCAGAGAGTATCTCCTTCATGGGCATAGCCCCATCTTGCCATATTGACCTTACACCGTCCCATTCTCGTCCGCATTCGATTTAGGCATTGCAACTCCGGCCACTTCAGGTTAATATCTTTGATGAGTACGGGCTTGACTGATGGTGGAGGATTCTGTTCAGGTGGTGGGACAGAATCGAGGAAGCTGTGTCGTGATATAAGTCGTTTGTGGAGTTGTAAGTAACCGTGTAGCATGTGTATGTCATCTGTCGCCTGCTTCATCCGTTCCTTTAGGCAGGTGTTAGTGCGCCTTTGGTTAGGAGATCCAATGCCAGCGAGGTGATATATCTCCTCAACTTTTGTTGGTTTCAGACAGCCTGTTATCTTTCGATATGTGTTATTGAGTGTGGTGTCAAGCTTCTTCACATGGGCTGATCTGCTCCAAACTGGGCAAGCATATTCTGCGGATGACATGCATCAAATGAAAGAGGAGGATCTAAGCTTTCCAAATATGTGTGATTTAGTCATTATAAATGTGACTAACCTATGATAAAACATCGATAACTCTCGGTCTCGTTTTTTCTGGGACGCACTGTATAACAACGCAGTTTATACAGTGTTTTCCAGAAAAAAACGAAACAGAGAATTATCGATGTTTTATCTAAACTTAATCACAATACAAATTGATAAATGACACATATTTGTAAAGCTTAGATCCTCCTCTTTCATTTGATGCAACTCATATAAGGTTGATTGCCAACGAAATGGTGTTAAGTCTTTGGTCAATTCTGCTTGTTGCTACATCAGGCATCCAGTGAAAACGAATTCGTTAAAAAAATTGGAAATGCAAGCACTACTTTAAACAAACAGAACGTCGTCATTCCTTGCTCATTTTTCCTGATCGAGGTGTCATATGAAAGACTACTTTCTTGAAATGTGATTTTCTCTTTGAAATTCAGAAACCGTCCGCCAAATTGATTTTTGGTTTCCTCTCTTCAAATTAATTTTAATCACTCATGCGTGAAATATGCATTATATGAGTTGCATCAAATACGAGAGGAGGATCTAAGCCTTCCAAATATGTGTCATTTATTAATTATAAAGGTGACTAAATTATGATAAAACATCGAAAATTCTCGGTTTCGTTTTTTTCTGGGACGCACTGTACACTAGATACAAATGTTACAAGTACTACTGGTGAAGTACCAGACCACCGTCTGTGTGCATTGTGTAGCAACGCAACATGTACAACGTCTGGCGACGTGACAGATCACCTTTCTGTAACTTCTAACCAATCAGAAGGCCTCGTTTTTTTCCATGAAATGCCGTTTGACATTTGGGTGATGGACATTAATGCGCCAAATGTGGGTATAAAATTGCAAATGCTTCCTACTCAGGAAGGGTGTTCTGACCTCCTTCCAGACAAACCCCCGCTTGGTCGCTCCGCTCTCTCGCCGCTGACGCCTTCCTCTGTCGCTTCGCTCCATCGTTTTCCATATATTTCACCCCATGCCAATCTGTGCCCCCCCCGGTAATAAATTCCTGGATCCGCCACTGATGAGAGCCCACTAATATGCGTTTTAACCTATCACTTGAAATCATCAAAATGATATTAGAGTACCGCAAGGATACGCACAGTCATATGCGTGCGGGACTACATTGAACTTCGCAAAAAAAGTTTGGTCCATATTTGAGCTGTTTTGGTGCTATATGGGGAATATGCAGGAAAGATGTCTCACCTCCCTGGAATATGAAAGCATTTCGGGAAAAAAAAAAATGTTTCTTTTTTAAATCAAATTTCTTTTCCGACCGATATGAAAACACTGTGATAGCTTATATGTCTTATTTGTACCATTTAGTCGACTCGACATTCTCATTAATATCGAATTTTCAAATGGAACTTTTATGTCATGTTTTCAGAAGCGTCTTATGCTTACGAATGTAAGAAGAAGATTATCCCTGTGAAAGTGAGCAATGACTTCAAAGCCTCCGGTTGGCTAGGCTTTATCACGGCAGGGAAGATCTACTACACTGTTCAGCGAGCCGAGCTTGTCTCCGAGGTACTCCCCATCATCATCAAAAGAGAATTCGCAGTTCACACAGAACTGGTCCAGAACGTGATCTCTGCTCCCGGTATGTCACTTGAAAACACTTTACAGAGAGAGGACGAGAAAGAGAGAGAGAGAGATAATATGTATAAATAGGAGAGAGCGATAGAGAATAAGAGAAAGAGAAAGTACGTTAAGTGTACTAGTATGTAAAATAAATTGGGAACAGCTAAAGCACAAAGCCTACGCGTCTAAGTAGTCTAACTGTGCATACACCGTTACGTATATCGACTGACAAAGATCTGCCCCTGCAAATTAGAAATTCAACTTTCTCAATAATAATAATGATAATGCTAAATATATTACTCATTGCGGATATTGTATCGAAAATAATATCGCTAGTGATATTCGTTTGTCTCGCAATGTGGTAAATAAGGAATCTAAAAGTTCACGACGTTTCGTGTGCATCTGCAACACTTCATCTGGTGATAATAACTACTGTAAGCAAGGGTCTTTTATACTCTACGGGAGGACCGGCGCACAGTGGGCCAGGGAGGAATCAAAGTGCGCCAAAACTCATGTTTGGGGATTTCTTTTTTATAAATCCAGAGGAAATGTTTGGATTTCCAGGGATTTTCGCTTAAATTGTATTACCAACATTGTCTCTGATGTCTAAGCTTTAAGTTGATACCAGATTTGGCTGCCCGATTCTGCCCGTTATTATGTTAGAGCTGCTTTCCTTGCAACATTGTCCCGAAAAATGTGTTTATTTTGGTCCGCGGTGTCAGAACAAGTGTCACGCGCCCCCTCGCGCCGTGATTTATGACCACGAATCCTTCATGATCCATCTGCGGACCCCCAAAACCCACATTTTCGGGGCAATGTGGCAAGGGAAATCGGCTCTAACATAACAACGGGCAAGATCGGGCAGCCAAATTTGGTATCAACTTGAATCTTAGACATCAGAGGAAAGGGTGGTATTAAAATTTAAGCGGTACACCGCGGAGATCTAAACATTTCTTCTGGATTTATAAAAAACATGGATAATTAGCCCATTTTCAGTGAATTACCCTATAATATATCATGAAGATTGTGTTTCTATTAATTTTAACCCATTCATTCAACGAAATGAACTATCAGGAATATGTGAGAGCAATTTCATATCAATAACTTAAAAACTTCATGTTGAATTGAAAGATTTATAAAATAAGTCACTTTTGCACTAAAACTGTGAATATGTAGGATTTTGCTGTTTGAAGTAGTAAATGTATACCCTTATTGTGCATACCGGAATTAAATATTTCACTGAGGTATTCCTCTATGTATTACCTTTCATCTGGGCAAGAAAAAAATTGAAAAAAATAAATCACCCAAACTTAGTTTTGGCGCACTTTGGTCCCTCCCTGGCCCACTGTGCGGCGGAGCGGTCCATAATTCGATCGATAATTGGAACAATAACGCACAATGCCTATTGGTCGACGCACACGGTGATCGACCAATCACCAGGCCGCTGGATTCGGCCGCTGGTTCGGCTAATGCACCAGGCCTATTGGCCGACGCATACGGTACTCAACCAATCAACGGGCCGCTGGCTCGGACCGTCTGCTGCATGGAATCGACCGGTGTTGGCTGGCAGGACGGCGAGTGTCATGGCGGCGTATCGTCCGCATCCTAAATTCGGGGATATCGATCCCGTTGTCTCTGTTGAAATTATTAGGATTGAGACGGATATTGATAGCTTCTTTCACCCTCCGTGTATACCAATGCCGTTCCTGGGAAAGGCACTGAACCCCGTCCCAGTCTGGTAGAGTATAAAATACCCTTGCTTTCAGTAGTTATTATCACCAGATGAAGTGTTGCAGATGCACACGAAACGTCATGAACTTTTAGATTCCTTATTGACCACATTGCGAGACAAACGAATATCACTAGCGATATTATTTTCGATAATAATAATGATAATACAAATATTTAGCTTTTATATAGTGCTTAATACAAGGTTTTTAAGCGCTTTACAAATATACTATTACCCCGGTCCCTGGGGAGCATTTCAGCTAGGCGTTACCTGACGCTCAAAAATTGTTTGTCCAACAATGACGATCGCATCCTATCGGGTACCCATTTAACACCTGGGTGGAGAGTAGCAAGTACATGTTAATATATTGCCAAGGGATATTAGTGCCGTGTCGGGATTCGCATCTTCGACATTCGCATCTCCAGTCAAGCTCCTTAAACCACTCGACTACGACACTCGCAATATTTTTTTTTTTAAACTGAAGCCGTTATTGGGAAGGGAAGGAGGAAATATTGATATCAAAGGATGCGGTGTTTTCGTAACGATCCCCAGGGTGCACTGCAAAATGATACGAACATAAGGATTCGAGTAATTATAAATCTTTTGGCAAAACATCAATCACAGCATTATTACATGTTTTCCACTCTTGGTCTAGTTGTAAATGGGTACATAACACATGATTGGGTAATATCAGCTAAAGGGCCCTGTCGAAGAATATCATTGATGCCGATGGGGCTTCCCAGGTAGGCCAGGGTTAAGAATGTTATTGCTTTTATTAGTTAATATTATAACACCTGTCACTGTTAGGAGCCACTTTGCTACTTGGGGTCATCAAATTGATCATGTCGTACAAGAGGCTTCGAGACGATTGTTTATGTTGTGCATCTTAAAGAAATGCGATGCATCCTGTAGTGATCTAGTTACGATTTACGCATCCCATATCCATCCGATTCTAGAGTATGCCTCACCTGTCCGGTCTTCTTCAATCACTTGTCAACAGTCTGAGAAAGTTGAGAGAGTTCAGAGGCGTGTGACCTAGATCATTCTCGGTTTTACCCCTCTCACCTAGGATGAAAGTCTAAATCTACTCTCCTTTCAAGCAAGAATAATTGAGCTTGATACTAAGTTTGCCCGCTCGCTACTGGCGTCCCGACACAAAGACTTACTTGCCCAGTGTTCGCCCTCTCCGTATTAATCATGGTTTGGTCATTCCTAGGTTCACGACTAGCTGATATCAAAATTCTGCTGTTCCTTCTCTTGTTCGTACAATTAATAAGCCTTGATTCTCTCTCCCCCCCTCTCTCTCTCTCTTTCTCTCTCCATCTCTCTCTCTGACTTTCTCTCTCCATCTCTCTCTCTCTCTCTCTCTCTCACCGTTCTCTCTCTCTCTCTCTCTCTCTCTCTCTCTCCCTCTCCATCTTTCCTTATTCCTCAGAATCATTTTGATTAGCACATTCACAATTTGATTTACGTTATATTTAAATAATGGCATTGTATAACTGCTTTTTAAAGTCGATTCCAATTTGTAATATACATATTTCTGTATTGTAACCCTTTCAACTCAAACGTAATTATGTTCATTCAGGTTTTAAGGCTTTTATCGTTGCCTATTTTCAAAATATGTTTTCCTCTATTTTCTTTGATTGTTTGGTTTATACTGAACATTGTTATTGTCTGTTTATCTGCTACCATTACCGTATAACAGTTTGGTAATTTGACGATCTTGACCACTACTTTCTCTAGTTTATTGTGGTATTGTATTGATTGAAATGTATTATTTTGTTCATCTTTATTACAATCTTGTACTTGTCATACCTGTTCGTTTGGCTCACTATTGTATATTTACTGTATTTATAACTGTATTGTATAACTTGTAAACATGATCAGTTTGGGTCCTTGGACCTTTCAATCATGTATATTTATACGTCTTTTTAAACCGAAACAAATAAATAAAAAATAAATACAAATAAAATATAATTGGTAATACAAATGATAATAATAATTGTCCTTCATAATATCATTAAAAGTTATGATGATGATGAAGATGATGTTCATGACACATGTACATGTAAGACGCAAAATTAACTTGAAATCAAATGATCACACTTGACAAAAAAAGAAAACTACACGAAATCATCATTCTTCCATATGAATTTTTATTTTATTTTATTTTTTTCCGGTTATGGTTTTTGATATTTTCTGACAATTAATAATATGTTATGTGCATACTTGTTAAGGGGTCAGTTTTAATAAGCCAATTGGTGCTTGTCATGATTCGCCACTATTAATTGTGTATATGTATTTGTCAGTTATTGATTTGTAAATGCCTTTTAAAGTTGAAATAAATGGAATTGAATTGAAAAGAAAAAAACAGTAAGAAAAAACATAGAAAGATCAATTATATGCCTAACGAAACACCTACGGTTTAAGAAAATTGTTGAACACTTTAACTGATCTCCTATTACATATTCTTCAAGGGGGATTATTTCACAAAAATCTTCAAATTTACAAAGGGTGTGAATAATTATTATGGTCTTATTTTCAAATAGTATGATACCTATTTGTATCTGATATTCATGTATTCCAATAGCCAGTAGTATAATTTCCTCTGATTTATAATGCATATGTCCTCTATCATTTATAAGATATAATAATCATTTCATGATTGTTATTTATATTTATGATTACATAATTATTGTACCATATCGATAATGTGGATATTAGACGGGCTGGTGTAGACCAAATGGCAATAAGGTAATAAACGAATTGTTGTCGACCAAACAGCTATACAACGGCAGTGAATATTTGTATCTTAGTTAAATAACCGTGTAGCAACACATCGGGTTGTATGGAAAGTCGTCATGCGCAAATTTATCGATGTGTCAAGCGCAACTGTCAGTTGAAATAGTAGCAAATTTTGTAAATTATATTGCCTCACAAAAATAAGCGTTTTTGATTCTTTATCTTCCGGGCAATCCATCGTTTCACGGTATTACATATTTAAATATAAATCTTAAGTTCCACAATTAGGTTAAAGAACCTAAGAGGATCAATAAACTGGTATTTTAAGCTATTGATTGAACAATTGATTTGTATACGATTGATTACACATGGTGATCAACGCATTCAATCGCAAGATATCAATTGCTATAAAGGCTTCATGTAACTTGATACAGGATCAATAAGCTGTCGAAATGGATTAATAATCGATTCATATTTCTTGATAAAATGATAACAGGAACAGATGAAGGGACAATATGCGATCTGGCCGAGGCCATTGAAACTGAACAGCAGATGGAAGCATTGGGCCGTGTACTGGGCTTTTCCGCTGCGGAGATAAACCGGTATGCCGCCACAAACCAGAAAGGGGACAGGACAACAGCAAAAGGAACGACGTTCATGCTCCGTGATTGGATACGGAAGGTTGGGACACACAATCAGTTACAAAGTTTGACAGAAGCTTTCAACAAGGCTGGACTAGTCATGCTGTCAGATACACACTTGATGAACGCCGATCCTAACGAAGGTAAACTTGACCAGCTTGAGCAAGACTCAGTATTAAGTGATCGCGCTTCTGCGTCTCTGTGATGCTATTTCGCACCGTACAAGGTTACTCCAGAAACCCACAAGCGGTCGTGTATAACACGTTACCATATAAATATATAATAACTCCTTGTCCAACAATCTAACAGAAAAACAGAAACACGTTCATCTAATAGACAAGTATGGTTTCCTCAAGATGTTGATATTCTAGGGAGGTTCAGTTCTAAGAAAAGTAAAAACAACTTGTTACCCGTTCACTCGTGTGCAGTCCAAACTTGTGTGTGGACCGCACAGCAGTTATAATTGGCTTATGCCGAAAAGGTGGGTAGCGTCGCGTCGCGTCACGTTGACTTGAACGCGACCGTTCGTCTCAAGCGCCCCCTTGTTTTGACGAAAGGGTGCGTTAACTAGTCTTCCACATCAGTCGTTTATAATAGAATCTAAGGAATAGAAATTTAAGTCCTTTAAATTCAAATAATCAAAATAGAAATAGATTAAAAATTAAATACAACTTTTTTTACGTAGTCTTGCAGATAAGGCGTTTATAAGAATTAAATAAATTAATACATTCCATAAATATTTTAAAATGTCAAATAAAAATAATGTCCATTTCTTTCTATGTATATAATAATTTTGTTGATGTAAACTATTCATGCATAACAGTCTTTACAAAATGAAATAATTGTAAATAACGGAGTAGGCCTACCGTCTTGATGCACCCTTTCGGGATAAGCGGGCGGGGGGGGGGGGGGGGCTTTCTGAATTCCATACATAGAAAGAAATGGATATTATTTTTAATTTTAATAAATAAACGACTGATATGCAAGACTAGGTAAACACCTTTTATTTGACATTTGTAAATATCAAAGTAAAACACTTGATTGTTTTTTTGTGTTATTTATTGATTTAATTCTTATAAACGCCTGATCTGCAAGACTACGTAAAACTAGTTTAATTTAATTTGTTATCTGTTTCTATTTTGATTATTTGAATTTAAACGACTTAAATGTCTTTTCCTTAAATTCTATTATAAACGACTGATGTGGAAGACTAGTTAACGCACACTTTTGGCAAAACCGGGGGGGGGGGGGGGGGGGGTTGGACGAATGGTCGTGTTCTGACTCTCAACGCACCCTTTCGGCACAACCGAATGGGCTTTACGAATGGTCGCGTTCAAGGCAACGCGACGCGACGCGACGCTACCCACCCTTTCGGCATAAGCCGTTATATGTTGCCTTCTTATTATATTTTCCATTAGTAAAAAAAACCGTGGTTAAAAACAACTCCCTGCGGCAGTATAAAAATGTAATATTACACACACTACCAGGTAATATCTGCATGATAATGTTTAAGTATGTAACACAAATGCATCATGTCAGAGTTTGGTACAGGCATAAGTTGACTATAATTACAATCCATTTTTCCCCTTAAATCCGACGGATTGACCAGCTCTACAGGAAAAGCTACTCGTTGATATAGCCGAAGCGTTAACAAATGACGAAAACGTGGCGGAATTAGGCCGAGCATTGGGGTTTTCTACAGCAGCATTGAACAGATACACAGAAACGAATAGGAGAGGGGATCGGGTTACCTTTAAAGGTACCCGAGATATGCTTCTGGACTGGCGACAGAAGTTCTCCCCCGGCGATCAGCATCAGAAGCTCAAAGAAGCCCTCATCAAGGCCAATCTTGTAGAGCTGAGTGACAACTTTCTCAAAGAGGTACCCAGACCCGAAGGTGAGTGTGTGTGTGTTCGTGTGTGTTTATTCGGGCATTAACTGACGTATATCAATCAGATATGAGTATTTAGGTCTGGGGTCGACCTTCAACATCACCATCCAAAAGACGCAACTCGGTCTCGAACCGGGGTCCGCTGAGTCGGTTTGTATTCGAATTCAGAGGGCGGACCGAACCACGGACAATACAGCTACACCAACGCACAACTCCTTTGACTAACACTTAACCCTATTGGGGGGGGGGGGGCATCATGCCCCCCCCCCCCTCCACGATTTTCCTGATTGTTCGGGAACGCATATCGATGGCGCCCCACCGCTCGCTGACTGTTTTCTTTTGAGTCTTGCGCAGCTTTTATTTTTTTTGGTTGAAAATCGGACCTACGGTTACAAGGTCACGTGACCTTTAGTCATTGCATGTCAGCCCGAAAATTGCTCATTTTCGTGATTTGTGTACAAAACATATGGAAAAGTCATTTTTCCTAAAAATAGATCAAACATGGGTTATCGGGTCTTGTTTAAAGTTTTGGTGGTTGTTTTGGGGGTCAAAATAGTTGAATTGTAGTTAGAAATGAAATAAAACAACAAAAACAATAAAAAAATAAGTTAAAAAAACAATGAAATACATAAGAAATTATAAAAACAATAGATAACATAAGGAAGAAGCTGGCACTTCCATTTTTTGGTCATGTTATTATTCAGAATGGTCTTATGAATATATGTAATGAAAAAGAATGCTTAAATATGAATAAACAATTAAGCGATCGTAATATATCTAATAACATAACGCCGGCAATAGCATCAATCACTGAGAGAGAGAGAGACAGAGAGAGAGGGGGAGAGAGAGAGAGACAGAAAGAGCGAGAGAGAGAGAGAGAGAGGGGGAGAGGGAGAGAGGGAGGGGGAATAGTGAAACTGCGAATAAGATCAGGTTTGAATATAATCATTTCATTTTGTGTTCGTTACGTTGTTAGAAAGAGAGGACGAGAGAGAGATATATAAAGAGTGTCCCCCTTCACACCTTACCGTGTTTACAAAGATGTTCATAAATAAATTCAACCTAAGGATTAGTAGTTGTATATAATATATTATTTGTATGGTTTTATATTGCAGATAGTGTTTATGAATACAATTGAATAAATGATGAATACATTCTAAGTAATAACATTTTTATATGGTTTGTAAAGTACTTTGTAGCTAGAAAGGTGTTCTAATTAGTAATCATGGGAACCTTTTGTGTTAGCGGCGATCATTATCAGTTAAATGACAATTTAGGACCGAACATTGCATAGGCTTAATATTGTTGTCATGTTCTCAAAGTTCTCCGTATCTCCTTTTCTCTCTCTCTCTCTCTTAGTTTTGACAGAGTACTTGTTCACTGTTTTTTTATATATAATTTTTTAAGATTTTGTTCTTCGATGCTAATGATTTGTATCTCTCTCTTTTGTATCTTTACGCTACAGCCTGCAAGAAAAAGGAAGACGATGACAAGAGCCCCTAACAGGACAGCCACATCACGAGACCGTGCATGGTCTTCACCGACGTCCATCGTCGCACCCTCCACGCCATCTTCAAAGAAAACAAGCGCCCTTCGAAGAAGATGCAGATCACCATCGCCCAGCAGTTGGGACTTGAGCTCGGCACCGTCCGTAACTTCTTCATGAATGCCAGGAGGTGGAGCCAAGACAAATAGCAGGACAAGAGGTCGGTGAAAAATTTGTTGGGGCACCCCGAAGAGGCGAACAACATCCCAACCAGGGCTCTCTAACACCAACATCAGAGTATAAAGTGTAGTCGCGGTGATGGCGTGGGTGGGGCAGTTGAGAGTGATGGGGGGGGGGGGGAGGTGTTATTTTTTAATCTTTACCTAGCCTAAGTCGAGACGAGATCGAACATGCCAGAAGACCTGAACCAAAACAGCATCACCTTCGAAGAACCCCATTCCTACATCAGCAGATTAAAGTATACATAAAGCTGCTTTGGACGACTTTCATCTCCAGTAATCCACTTTAAGGAGCATCTACCAGTGAACCTCCAAGGTAGAGATGCGGTCTGTCGTTGCCATGGCGACGATGTTGCACCATCGTTTGGTCATCTGGATGGACATTCTAAGGCTGAAGAATCATTTATTCATTTCCATTTGAAGCTATGGAACTACTTCCTGTAGGGTTGGACTTATGTACATACTGTGCTTTGTGCAAAAGGGTTTCATTTCCGTCTTGAGGAATTTAGCCGTGGTATATATCGTCAATTTCTCATGTTCTCGTACTTCCATGGTTTGTTAAGAAAGTCAACATTTGAGACAGAAGGGCATTAGCTCACATAATTTTTAAACATATTAACACCTTTCTGTAAAACGATGTAGCCGTGGTATGTGTTTACATACATTTGAGTGAGGGGTGCATATGTGGGCTTGGATGGGTGCGTGTTTTAAAGGGATCCGGTAACTTTGTCTCAGATGCTGAAACAAAATTCTGGATTTAGCTAATGCTGCAATTATAATTATAAACCTTTAGGTCAATCAGGAACCCCATGACTTTTACAAGCCGATCGCCTGTCTGATTATCAAGATATTCATGATTGGAATTACAAATTTTGAAAACCGTTTGCCAAACGGTTTTCATAACACTACAGTCTATTGGGGAAAACGAGTATGGTAAAACCGGTTACTCAATTTTTTTGTTTTGGAGGCACTTCTTGATCATTTTTAAGCACAATTGTTTTAGGTCTTCAATATTACACCATATCACATACACTGATAACACGTAGGGCCGTGTATTTCAGATTTAACATTGTTAGACGATCCCTTTAAGGAAATAACATGTATATATATGGTATGTAGCTGTGCTATCTACATTTGTACCAGAGATGGATATCTGGACTTGGGTGGGTGTGTTCTAGGGAAATAATAAATGTAGCCTCGGTATAATTATGTATATACATTTTTGCGAGGGACATATATGAGGGCTTGTGTGGGTGTGTGACAGATGAAAATACCTTATACAGTGCGTCCCAGAAAAAACGAAACCGAGAAGTATCGATGTTTTATCATAACTTAATCGCAACCATAATTAATGAATGATACATATTTGGAAAGCTTAGAGTCTCTTCTTTCAGTTGATGCTACTCAGATGATGCATATTACACGCATGAGTGATTAAAAGCAATTTGAAGGAAGGAAACCAAAAATACATTTGGCGGGCGGTATCTGAATTTCGATGAAAAATTCACATTTTTAGAAAGTTGAGGTTTTGCCCTTTCATATGACACCTCAATCAGGAAAAATGAGCGAGGAATAACAAAGTTCTGTATGTTTAAAGTAGCCCTTACATTTTCATAATTTTATCAAACGAATTCGTTTTCACTGGGTGCCTGCCGTAGCAAAAAGCAGATTTGACAAAAGACTTAACTCCGTTTCGTTGACATTCAGCCATGCATGAAGACGCTCGTCTACGGCTGATTGTCAACGAACCGGAGTTAAGTCTTTTGTTAATTTCGTTTATTGATACGGCAGGCAGCCAGTGAAAACGAATTCGTTTAATAAAATTTTGGAAATGCAAGCACTACTTCAAACAAACAGAACTTTGTCATTCCTCGCTCATTTTTCCTGATTGAGGTGTCATATGAAAGGGCAGAAACTCAACTTTCTTGAAATGTGAATTTTTCTTCGAAATTCAGATACCGCCCGCCAAATGTCTTTTTGGTTTCCTTCCTTCAAATTGCTTTTAATCACTCATGCGTGAAATATGCATCACGTGAGTAGCATCAACTGAAAGAGGAGACTCTAAGCTTTCCAAATATGCGTCATTCATTAATTATAGTTGAGATTAAGTTATGATAGAACATCGATACTTCTCGGTTTCGTTTTTTCTGGGACGCACTGTATATATTTGTTTGTTTGATTAATTTTATTTCTGCGTTCAAAAAGATACAAATTAAAATTCAAAGTACACAAATTTGAACAGTAACAAATACAATTAATAAAATGTTTAAAAAAGTAATTAAATAGAAAATAATGTAGCATTATATCAAAAGATAAACATGTACGAGGCAGACAAATAAAATAAGTAAAATATATAGTAAATGGAATTAGAGAGGTATTTTAGAGAGCATCGTGGGCGGTAGCTGTATATGGCATGTAGTTGTGGTTTATAAGTATACATTTGTGCCAGATATGGATATCTGGACTTGGGTGGGTGTGTGTTCAAAGGAAATAACATGTATATATGGTTTGTAGCCTTGGTATATATGTATAATATTTTTGTGAGGGACATATACGGGGGCTTGTGTGGGTGTGTGTCCTATGGAAATAACTTATATACATGGCATGTAGCTGTGGTATACTTTTGTGCCACAGATGGATATCTAGGATTGGGTGAGTGAGTGTTGGATTGAAGATTATTTTAGTAATTAGTAATTAGATAATTAGATATACAAAAAACCTGCCTACTGTAATTTCCTATACAGTGTGAGTCAAAAAAAACTTTACACCTAGGAAATTACTAATAATTTAAAAAATAAATTATAAACAGTGAAGTATTATACATCATATGAAAGAGTGTTTTATCCTGAATCATTTGGTACCATTTTTGGGTGGAATGTGTTCACGCTTGGATGAACAGGAGGTATTGTTTGCGAGAGTGCAAAAATCGAATTGCGCCAAAGTCTTAAAGTGAGAGAATGAATTGAATGTATGAAATGAAATGCATTGCATATGCTTTTTTCAGTAGCAAAGTCACACACACACGCACACGCACATATGAAACACACACACTAACACACCCACCCACACACACGCGCACACACACACAAACATATGATAATGGTGTTCATTTGGAGTAAAATACTTTATTTTTTACTGGATCTTCAAATTGTTAACGATCATCATAATTATGATGATAATGTTAATTCAAATGCTTATCATCATGGATCCTTTGAAGCTTCATTTGTGAACAGCAAGTAACTGTCCATTCATCTACTCCTCGACATGACCTCCGTCCCTTTCGATGCACTTTCTAGCGCGATGGAGCATCTCCTGAAACACTCGACGAAGCATGCGCCTGTCTCTCCCAAGTGCTTCGCTCTCAATCCGGCCTGATCCTCTCTCGTAGGTCGTTGAGGTTCGCAGGTGGGCTCTGGTACACCCGAGACTTGAGATAACCCCAGACGAAAAAATCAAGCGGTGTTAGGTCCGGGGATCGACGTGGCCACTCCACAGGTTCGTTCAGAGCGATGGTCATCACAATCCTTGTCCTGTGAGCAGGGGCACCATCTTGTGCATACCAAATGTGCCTGAAAGGACCGTTTCTTTGACGCCTAAATCGTGCCATCTGATTCAGAGCCGGGACGACCTGATCATCTATCATTCTTAGATAGCGCTCCCCATTCACTGTCTGTTCAAAGAAGAAGGGTCCAAGAAGACTTCCATTTCCAAGAAGGCCGATCCAAACTGTCACATCTAAATTTGCTATGCGAGTGTGTGTGTGTGTGTATGTGCGAGTGTGTGCGTGTGTTTGTGTGACTTATTGAGTGTGACTCTGTGTGTGTTTTGATATGTGTGACATAATTAATTTTGGTAGGGATGTTATTTGGATCTGCAAAGACCGAATTAATACCGAAATCCCAATTGTTTTATTCAAACATCACATAAGCATTATTTGGCGCAAGTCGATTTTTGCACTCTCGCAAACAATGCCTCCTATTTATCCAAGCGTGAACAAATACCACCCAAAATGGTACCAAACGATTTGGGATGAAACACTCTTTCATATGGTGTATAATAATTTACTTTTCATGAATGATTCTTAAAATTATTAGCATTTTTCTAGGTGTAAAGTTTTTTTTGACTCACACTGTATATATATAGAGAGAGAGAGAGAGAGATATATAGAGATAGAGAGTGTGTGTGTGGGGGGGGGGGGGGAGAGTGTGTCTTTTTAAACAGTGAACCCCTAAATATAAACTTAAACGTTTATGTTTAAGTTACTCCTATGCCGCTTATCTTGTATTGATATATTGTTACAATCGTGTTTTCATATTTCATGCAATGTGTTTTCATACCTTCTGGTAGTTTTTAACTATCAACGATTGCAGCATTCTTCTACCTAAATGTCAATGTTTAACAAAAAATCTCCTCCTTCTATACTAATCATCTGATAATGATTCTTAAAATATTTAAGTCAAACAGGAAAAAATATACGAGCCTCACTTATCTAGTTAACAAACAATCGAGTTTGTTAAATATACTTAAGATGGCAAATACAAAGTAGAAGAGCAGTTAACTATACACGCGTCCACGCGCAGTGCTGCAACTTGATATGCACCCACATTGTAACAACGCAGGTAGCTTTACACGTATCGTTTCGCATCACGTGTTTAATAATGGTTGGATTATATTGGAAACTCTTGCATCTCTTTGTAATGACAAAAGAAATATAGAAATACAAACGTGTGATTGTCTCACATAATTAATCACATGTGACTGCGTTCGATTAATCATTTTATTATGAGAAATTATAAAAGGATTGAAGAGTAAGTCAAATATAAATATGACCAGAAAGCTTTCACCAAAAGAGCTTTAACGTATTATTAAACCAAAACAAAATGGGGGAAACAAAACTATCAGTATAGTTATTTTGTTAATGATGATTCACATGCTTTGCAAAGCAACATTTAATTTCAATTCGTTGTTATGCCAACAATAATGCTTTTGTGATTATGTTAGTTTGATTTGTATTATTGCAACTTTGAATGTAAACCATGCATACTTTAAATCCTCTGATGAGGCAAAGGTAAACAAAATAGTGAGTTGTGTCATTATAGATGCAGAATTATTATAACACCTTTGTTTTATATCCTCCATATTATCTTGCTTATCTTGATCATGCATTTGCAGGTTTTGTTGAAACACACAACACAAATTATCTAATGCTGTATTTTTTTTTCTTGTTTTATGCAACGTCAAATCCGTTTTAAAAAGTACCCTCGGTGTTCAAAATCATAAAAGGAAAGCAAAGTGTTAAAGGTAGGCGTTACTACTGCAGCTAGAAGGGATTAGACCACACAGCGAGCCAACAAGGTCACTGTGACAGGTGGCTATCTCATTAACTCAGCTCTCATTTAACATAAGAACAAGAGGATCATGGGGGACCAACAGGCACCGATTTGGGAAGTTTTCTATATAGAGGGAGCAAGTAGCTACAAGTAGGACAGTGTGCCTTTAATACGAAACGAAATAATTATCAAACTAATCAATATTTGATCACAGAAATGTGAAGTATGCCTGGTATTGTAACAAACATCTCAACAACTTTATACCGCAAAGTTATGCAGAGGAATACAATTTATCTATGTAATTATCTGGAATTTGTAAATAAAATAACCGATATCTTGAATACAATGCCTACTGGCACATGGTGTTTTCTGTAGTATACTTATTGGGATTATGACAATTCGCTAGTCAGTGGTTTAATTTACAATGTATTGGGGAAATTCGTAAGAGTGTTGTATCGTTTTGTGTGAAATAAAGTAAAATAACGACAGCAAGATGATCCTTGTCCTCTTTTCAATAATACATTGAGTTCTGATGTTGATATATAATTGCAGAGCCTTGGGCGGGGGGGGGGGGGGGGGGCTTTTAGTTAGTGTTGAAGGGTATTATTAGAAAATGCCCCCTGAAAAAGGATAGTTCTTCAAAATGCCCTCATATTCGAAATATGTCGATTAACTATTAAAGGTTGTGGACCACAATTTCGAGCGGCATGTTTACGTAGCCCTATGTAGGCCCTCTAAATGTCTTTGTAGCGTTCATGTGGATTACGGAGACAGTTACATACACGATACCCAGAGTAGACCGAGAGACCTAAACAAAAACGCAGGGGTAGGTTTGTAGAAAAACAAAAGATACAGAATGGCAAAAGTATGAAGTAAATAGGACCGATAATCATATAATTTTCGGTATGAGATCAATAAATCTTTGAAATTTTCAAAAAAAACATTTCTGTCATCGGATTGTGTCATATACAGGAATAACTTCCCTTTTTGTTGTGTACGATTATATCAGTATTTTTTAAATATATTTCCACGTTTTATTCGAAATGCCTTCTACCTTGGGGTACTACTCACAGTATAGTATGGATAGCAAATGTTTACATGTCCTTTAAACAGGAAAGCCCCCCCCCCCCCATTGAGTCATTTACCTTGAGAACAATACATTTAGGCGTCACGTCAAAAATGTCTTAGCATGCTGCATGCCGGTGGCACGCCCGGGCATGCCTCTATTGTTCTTTGAATGCTGTCTGCAGTCGACATGCCTACATCCTCTTCGCTGTAAGCTACAATGCCCGTCCCGTGTGGCATGGCGTGGCGCCATACCAGTTGCGTACAGCATGGCCTCGTTGATTATTCTAAGCCACCATGCTGCTCGCGAGTTACTTGCACGCCGCTTGTACATATAATCTGTCATGAATCTCGCGTTCGGCATGACCTCCTTGTCTACCGAAATCCATCATGCTGCTCGCGATCGGCCGCATTTCCCATCTTGTACATTAATAACCAACCACTCCCGTCGTGACTTGTTGCACTTTTAATCTCGATTGTATTTAAAGCCCTTTTTTAGTTTTGAAAGAGAGAGCGGTGTCGTCATTTCGAAAGCGTATAGGGTTCATGAATCGACGATTTGTATTTCCGAAAATAAAAATGGGTTTGTAATTCCTTTTAATAAATAGGATCATCCGTATTAAAAGGAAAGGAATTATTTGTTATTCAGAGCGACGTGACTAGATTCATCAAGACGGACTGAAGTACTGACGATGATCGTGCGTAAAGAAATTATTTGTCACCCAATTCGACCCGCCTCTGATTGAACTCTTAAACACCAACGCAACAATTAAAAGTAGTCGTGACAGCGCGATGTCCGTACGATCATCGGTGGTAACGAATATCGCTTGTTATTCTAGTCGACCTGCCTCCGATCGATCGAGGCTCAACCCAATTCTTCAAGACGTCCTGACGCACTTACGATACTCATTATGTATTAGTTGTCATTCAATTCGACCCACATCCATTATTGATTGACGCACTGAAAATGTTCAAGTACGATCTGACGTATGTAATACGATACTCGTTAGGTAAAGAAATTATATTTAATTGAATCAACCTGCTTGCGAGTGATTGACGTAACGATACTTTTGAAGAAGGCGCGACGTCCTTACGATCCTCGCTTGTAAAATAAATTACTGTTTTTTTTCTTCAATTCGACTTTATATCTGATTGGTTGACGCAATGGTCTTCTTCATTGATGACGCAACTCAATTCTTGAAGGGGGCCTGACGTACTTACGACCATCGGTAGATAAAGAAATTATTTGTCAATCAATGCGACCAGTCTGCAAGTAATTGACATCACGACATTCCACTTCCTTACGATCCCCGTTAGTTAAATTAATAAAAAATGTAAAAAAGAAGATCGTGTAGATATATAGAGAGGAAATAAAAGATTGGAGAGAGAAAGAGATGTGTAGAGAGGAAATTTAAAAAAGGTAGATAGATATATATATATATATATATATATATATATCGAGAGAGAGAGAGAGAGAGAGAGAGAGAGAAAGATGAAATGAAAGAAGGTCGTATAGAGAGAGATGTATAGAGATGAAATAAAAGGAGAAGATAGAGACATAGACAGGGGCAGATTCCAGCCGGCGGCAGGGGAGGGGGCCCAATCCGTGAGAAAATATTTAGGGGGGGGGGGAGGGAGGTAGTGAACACAATTTTTGTTGGGGGGCCCTCGAAAATTTGAAAAGTCGCACCCCCCCCCCCTTGAGCGCCAGGGGAGGGGGCCATCTCCCCCCAAAAAGGTAAAATGAACTTGTTTTAACACGTTTTGTGCACAGGGGAGGGGCCCGACCCCCTCCCCCCCTTAGATCCGCCACTGGAAATAGACACAGAGAGGTAATAAAAGAAGCTCGTAGATAGAGATAGGGAGGGGGACGGTGTCGAGAGGAAATAAAGAAGATAGAGCAAGAGAGAAACGTAGAGAAGATCGTATATAGAGAGGGGAGATGTAGAGAGGAAATAGAGAAGACAGAGATATTGAGTGGAAATAAAAGAAGATAGAGAGCAAGAGAGAGAGGAAATAAAAGATCGAAGATAGAGAGAGTGAGATATTAGCAGATCGTATAGATATAGAGAGGAATTAAAAGGATAAGATTGGAGAGATAAATAGATGTGTAGAGAGGAAATCAAAAAGGTAGAGAGAGATATATATATATGTATAGAGAGAGAGAGAGAAAGAGAGAGGGGGAACAAAAGAAGGCCGTATAGAGAGAGATGTGTAGAGAGCAAATAAGAGATTGGAAATAAAAAGAGAAGATAGAGACGGGGCTGTGGAGAGGAAATAAAGAAGATAGAGCAAGAGAAAGAGAGAGACGTAGAGAGGTATTCAATAAAAGATCGTTAGCGGAAATAAAAGATCGTAGATGGAGGGAGTGTGAGAGGTAGAGAGGAAATAAAAAAAGATCGTAGATAGAGAGAGAGAGAGAGTGAGAAAGATGGGGAGAAAAAGGAAAGTCGTAGATGGAATTAAACTTAGACTTATTAAACAAATCAGCCAAACTACTCAATTGAATACACCAGTATAAGTCTCTCATACTGATATGAGACTTATAAGTCTCTTTAACTGGTAAGAGACTTATACTGGTCTTTAAAAAACTGCAATATAATGTACAATACACCTTATCCAAGAAGATATGTTTTGAGGGTTTGTGCCTCACCTATATGCAATTTATATTTTGGTCGGCTTATAATATATAGAGGTAATAATGGAATCTCGGACATTCAACGTTGCCTTTGCCCAACCCCGCCGGCCTATACGGGGGCATTATAATGGGGCTTTCACATATACACTCCGGGGCCCGTACGGCGAGTAAAAACAGACATTTTGGGAATTTTCGGCCGGTGTCCGGCCGGCTACCGTAAAGATCCTACGGGCGCCGGGACAGTTTTTGAAGCCGTACGGGCGCCGTGGTGCTGAGTCGGCTGCTCCCAATTCTCCCGGCGTTTTTATCTGACCGTTAGGTCGTAGAGAGCCCGTGAAGTGCCCGCAGGGCACCTTACGGGTCCCGTGCGGGCTCCGGACGGTGTCCGGACGGGCCCCTCACGATTTTTGGGGGTCAATTCTCATGAATTTTTTTTACGGGAACCTTGAGGTGCGGATTTCAGAGAACACATAGTTCAGTGCACCGCACGGGACCCGGCCGGGCGCCTTAAGGACCCCGGCAGGGCACCTTGAGGACCCCGGCCGGGTCCCGGCAGGGCACTTTCCGGGAGCCACGGGTGCACCTGCTCATCGGACGGAGCACGTAGCTTACCGGCCGGCATCCTTACGGGCGCCTTGCATTTCACTCGACCAATTTTCACCGGGCACCTCCGGGGCGCCGCAGAATATGTGACCACACATGCCGTAGAAAAGAAAATCGGAAGGTTCCCGTACGGTCTCTAAATCCACGGCAAGCCGCCGGGTAGGGAAAATCGTACGGGGCCCGGTTTATATGTGACCTAGGCATAAGCAGTAGTGTATTGATTGGATGTCACGAACAATACCCAGGACACCACGTGCCCTTTGTTCTTCGACCTCCCCCCCCCCCCCAAATTCACCTCTATTAAACGAATAGCTACGTTGCTTTCACAAATTATGCGCTGTATTAGTGATTGTGATAGATATCTGAGCAAAAGAATCGAAAATAGATAACAAAAAGGTATTCAAAAGGAAAACACAACACAATCATATTGCTAGTTCATAGTTTAAGTTCACACAAATGCAAGCGAATGAAGATAAATATCATAGTAAGAGTTTAGAAATAAACAATATGGACTTAAAAAATAGGAGTGATCGAGAGGGAGAAAAAGAAAGACGAAGGAGATAAATGAAATCAAAAGTAAAAGAATAGGATCGTGGGAGGGAATTTAGTAAAACAATCAAGTTACATGAAAATATGAGGAACAAGCAATAACCAAGGGTCTATCAAAGTTTTGTCTTCAGATATATGAAACAAAAAGAATCGAACACATTTACACTAATATAATCCCCCCCCCTAAAAAAAAAACAACAAACAAACAAACAAACAAACAACAACAACAACAGCAATAACACAACAAAACGAAAGGGCAAAATAAACCTCCCAATTTTTTGAGATTTTATCGATTATATCTCTTGTTATTATTTTCTATTAAAGCTTGATAAAGAATGACTTTTTTCCCCAAAAACTGAAGACGATTCCACAGCTTTGGATCACTTTATGTATTATGGTTCGATAAAGAACGTATTAAATAAATGTTGGTATCCGAATATGATTGGATGCTAGGTGGAGTATATAAATGATAGGCGCAACAAAACAACTTATCCTGAGAACAATCATTTGAAAAATGGGAAGCCCGGCGCAAATTGCGAAAATACGAGAACATAAAATTTACTATATAATTGCAACATGTGCAGGCCTATATCTGGAACTTTACCGATTAATTAGTCAGAAAGATATAGTATATAGGCACATTAGCCACCTTTACGATTATGACCATAATAATATCTAATTTTCATTAACATTGTTATTAAACATGTTTATCTAGTTTCGTTGAAGTAAATGCATTATATTATGTGTGTGAAATGTTCACTGCCAATCATTTGACAGAAGAGCAATGTTACAGGTCGTCTTTCCATCAAATACTATATTCGTCCATGATCTTCAGTTCATAGCGTTAACGGCTTGTATTACATAGTTTAAAAGCCAACCAACTGCTCTCTTCACTTTTGTCATTCCCATCGTTTATCCCAGGCCGCCGACCCAGTAGCGCGTTCTAATTATAGTGTACGTAACAATAGAGGTATTAAGAATTTGGCATCTCGGACATTCAATGTTGGCTTTGTCCCCACCCCGCCGGTCTGTTGAGGGGTATTAAACAGAAATGTATTGAATGGATGTCACGAACAATACGCGGGTCTTCGACACCCCCTCCCCTCCCCTTTTCCCCGCTCTATTTACTAATACACTCGCATTTCATGCTATGGCTACGTTCCGTTCATATATTATGCGCCATGTTATGTTAGTGATTGTGATAGATTCTGAGCGAAAGAATCGAAATTAGATAATGATAAAAAAAATATGAAACAGGGAAACAAGAACAACAACATTATATTGCTTGTTTATAGTTTAAGTGGACATAAATGCAAGGGAATCAGGAAGATGGGTAACATATTTACTACTTCAGAAATAATCAATATAAAAATGAAACAATAGGAGTGAGCGAGAGGGAAGAAAAGCTAGAGAGAGGAAAAGAGAGAGGAAGGAGATGAATTAACCAAAACATTAATACACTGGGAAACAAAACACAAACCACTTTTCTGTAACACTTGTGCCTATGCATATGTAATTAGATATTTTGGTCGGCTTATAGTATATAGAGGTAACAATGGGATCGCGGACATTCAATGTTGCCTTTGCCCAACCCCGCCGGCCTATAAGGGGGAATTAAACAGTAGTGTATTGATTTGATGTCACGAACAATGCATGTGACACCACGTCCCCTTTGTTATTCGACCCCCCCCCCCCCTCATTAACCTCTCATTAAACTGTCTAATAAACTAGCCTTTCACGCTATGGCTACGTTGCTTTTATATATGATTCGCTATATTAGTGATTGTGATAGATTTTGAGCAAAAGAATCAAAAATAGATAATGCCGAAAAAGTATTAAACAGGGAAACAAGAACAACAACCTTATATATTGCTTGTTTATAGTTTAATTTGACATAAATGCAAGGGAATTAGGAAGATGGGTTATATATTTACTACTTCAGAAATATTCAATATGAAATGAAACAAAAGGAGTGATCGAGAGGCCGGGGAAGAAAAGCTAGAGAGAGGAAAAGAGGGAGGAAAGAGATGAATTAACCCGAACATTAATACACTGGGAAACCACTAAACACAAATTCCTTTCTCTTATACTTTATAAACTCTTAAACACGCAAACGTTGATTTTGAATTCCATTTGATCATTTGTTACCCCAGAAACCAATACAAAATATTTCCCCAAAGATTATAAACATACAACCGACAAACTCGAGAGCCATTTACAATATGTAATTATAATTGAGACATGTACAGGAACGGGGTGTACTACACATCCCTTAACATAGTTCTCTTATTTATAAACACTTACACACGATATAAAACAATTATCACGTGTTTATTATCACTCATACGTGTTAATTTCGTGTTTGAGTTCTACAAAAAGTTACTTAAATAAATGTTTAAAAATTTGAGTGATGTATATAAACACGCTAGTGCTTAACTTTGAGCTGATTATGAGCTATAAACATGTTATTCGTGTTTATTTAAGTAAACATATAATGTACGATACACCTCTTTACCCTTTTGTTCTTCGACCCCCCTCCCACTCCGTCTCTTTTAAACTAATAAACTAGTCTTTCACGTTATTGCTACGTTTCTTTCACAAATTATGCGCTATATTAGTGATTGTGATAGATTTTGAGTCACATTCTAAAGAAACATACAATTGTATGGACAAATCGATTTTTCACCTAAAACAATGAAAGGAATATAATGTGATCATTTGAAGTGTCCACAACTGAAGTATTGAAATACGGACCTGTGTAATTTTTACCATATACATGATACATATGCATGTATACAATTTCTATAATTCTGGTATTATTTTAATAGTGTAGAACGCTGCAGATAAAATATATATGTAAAATTAAGATTGTCCTAATCTATTCAACGTCATCTTAATGGTTAAAAGCCTTCTTAGGTTTAGGTATAGTATACCATAGCTACATGCATACGTTGTGCATTTACTTTTAAGAGTTTTCACTTATTTCCTGATTAAGTTATGTTATAAATATATATATAAATACAGTGTGAGTCAGAAAAAAGTTTACACTTACAAATTTGCTAATTATTTTAAATATAATTTATGAATAGTAAATTATTATACATCTTATGCAAAAGTGTTTTATCCCAAATCATTTTGTATCAATTTTGTGTGGAATGTGGTCATGCTTGGATGAGCAGGAGACACTGTTTAAGAGAGTGCAAAAATCGAATTGCTTAAAGGATGCTGAACCTGAATATAGACAAAAAATATTGTTTCCATTTTTCACTTCAGTTATATGTCTGTCTGATTTTTCTCGTATTTTATTTAAGCGAGGAATGTTTTGTATCAAAGCGGAACGAAGTATTACTAAAACTTGGACATGCTTACACTTCAAATAGTACAGTAGTTTCTTCTCTTTTTTAATACGAATCTATTCGACAACAACATGTTTTTGAGCTTCTAAGCACCCACGCTCCTCAGGTTACAATCAGTGATCATAACATAATTTATTTTTGGTAAAACCTACCAGCGTGAACACGATTACAAAAGATTTCAATCGAGGCACGCTTCCTTTCAGAAAGTTTCTTTCAAATGTATTTTTCTTTTTTCTGTTACCCATGTTTCAAGCCAGCCGTATAAAATATTTTATTCACCTACGATACTGTGCCATGATATAAAGAGGGCACCAGTCCGTATATCATGGTGTAACTAATGGGGATCGGACGTAAATTTGTGTGATTTCCAGGCAAAGTCACTATTTCGTCTCTCTCTCCCTCTCTTTCTTTGTATTAACAAATCCAGGGTCTATCAAACCAATATCGTGTACATGCTATCAAATAAGAAAAAGGATTAAACAAAAACACTGAACACACAATAAGTTCCATAACAGAATAATTTAAGTTTAGAGAAGAAAAGTCGTTAAGCTGCGAGCAAGGTTACGAGGCGCCAAATGCCGGGTGATGAGTTTGTCTTTAACTAATATACAGAGCCTCCTTCCTATATGATGTAATAATGACAAACTTATTTCACGGCTATAGTGATTGTAAAAAACATTAAAACAATCCCTCTTACACGTCAACATGGTCAACCAGACAAATGACCTACTTTAAAAGCAAAATCTTAAGTTGATTCAACCTGCTGCTAAGAGACAGAAAAGGTAATACCCCACGATGTCACTGGCAGACTAAAATATGATAATGAATCTTGCGAGAATTTCCGTTTTTGAAAAGAATGTCAAAAGGACGTCTGGATTCGCTGATTGTTTGCTTGGTGCGTTTAGAACCGACTCACTGAGCGAGAGATATGTATTCTTTTGTATGATTAGTAACTGTATTTGTATGTATTTTCCTCTTGTTTTGTTTTTGTACCACCTGATCGAAGTGACTTGCAAATTTGGTACGTGCTCAATGCCACGTCACCAGACGCTGAATATAGACTCACGCAGCCTTTATCTTTCGTTTCATACGGGCTATCCGTCACTTCTACAGGAAAATCTGATAAAAAGAAGCACATTTTTGCACAGGGAATCTGCATTTGATCGATTTCTAGATTATTTGCTTTGACACACTGAATGTTTTTTTCATCTCTCAAACCTGATTCATTACCCAAAGACAAACTCTCCTCTTATCTTGCGAAAGAGACATTGTAAACGGCTTTATAAGACGTTCTAGACGAGACTTCTCATGTCAATTGTTGCCAGTTACTTTTTTTTTTAAACTGTGTACGATTATGTGTGGATTCTTTTAGCTCGGCTATAATTGGATAAATATTTCTGAGAAGAGGACTTAACGCCGCGTTCCACGACTGATTTCGCATTTAGCAAAATTGAATAAATATATCTGAGGAGAGAACTTAACGCCTCGTTCAACAATTAATTTCGCATTAAGCAGTATCTAGAAAAACCGTGAGTATAATATATCAATTTTTACTCGTTACCTCTAAATGTTGATGATCCAAACTCATCGGAATAGAGTTACATACACTATCTTGTTTAATTTGTGTGTTCATTATAACATATGTATGTTTATATGTTTTGTGAATATGTTTTAGATTATGTTGATACGGGGCCCGTTGTTCGAGTATTTTTTTTATAACTGAAAGGGCTACCCTGTCAAAATAAAATTAATCAGAAAAGGAGAAATTATGAAACAATTTTCTCCGTGTGTGTGTTGTGTGTGTGTGCATGTGTGTACGTGCGTTTGTGTGTGAGTTGGCGTGTGTGTGTGTATGTGTGCGCAAGTGTGTGTGTGTGTTATTGTCTGTCTGGCTGTCTTTGTTCAAAACACTATTTTATTCCTCACCCAGCAACTTGGCGCAAGTGAGATTTGGCAGTCTTGTAAAGATTGTCTGATGTTCAGTCATCCATGCAGAGATTCAAATAAAAATGGTACCTAAATATATTGGGAGGATAACTCTATCAACACATATCATGAAACCCATGATTAGATATTCATACTTCAAACAATGTAACTTTTAAAAAGTGGGACATTTTTTCTGACTCACTCTGTACAACATGTAAAAGGGGACAAAAGTCCACAATTTCTGTGTCTAGTAAACAAATATTTGATTTCATTTTTTGGGGGGTCGGGCATATGACCTGTGCTCCCCAAAACCCGAATCAGACATTGTTGCAGTATGTTTATATTCGTAGTAGGATATGAGTGGAATCGTGTGGTATACTGAATTACTAAATAAAGCTTCAGACGTTTACACTTATTCACTGAATTGTATTAACATACAATATGTGAAATCTTGTTAAATTTAGTGGACCCTGGTAAAGTGTCATAAAAGAAGCCAAAATATTTGTTCCATTTTTCACGTCATTTAAATGTCTGTCTGGCCTTTCACGTATACTATTTTAGCGAGGAATGTTTGTATCAAAGGGACACGAAGTAATACCCATATTTGGACATGCTTGCACTTGAAATAGTTTTCCATTGTAGGTTGACTGTAAAGAATCTATTCGACAAAAACATATGTTTGCGCTTGTAGGCACCCACGCTCCCCAGGTTACAATCAGTGATCATAATCTTTTTTTTTTGTGTAAAATCTACCAGCGTGAACATCGTTACAAATGATTTCAATCGAGGTACGTTTTCATTCAGAAAGCTTCTTTCAAATGTGTTTTTCTTTCTTCTCTAACCCTTGTTACAAGTCCAGCCGTATGAAATAATTTATTTACCTACGATACTGTAACATGATATAAAAACTATGCCTAGATTATGTCTGTCTGAATTTTATCGTATACTTTTTTTTAGCAAAGGAATGTTTGTACCACGGCGGAACCAAGTAATACCCACACTTGGTAATGCTTACACTGTAAATAGTTTTCTATTGTAATTTTACTCTAAAGAATCTATTTCACAAACTTTTGTTGGAGCTTTTCTAAGCACCCACGTTAAATGATTTTTTCTTTCTTCCTTTTCTCTAATTACAAGCCCAGCCGTAAGAGATATCTAGAGTGTGCCAGTCCATATATCATGGTATGGCCCACAGGGGAGGGGGGGGGGGGGGGGGGGGGGGGTGTCACTCCAAACATGACTGACAACGCACCCGTGTCCAGAGAAAAGCGTTGAAAGGGTGTCTATTTTCAGCTATCCGGCGTCGTCGACGTTTTCCTTACAAAGGTGTGTTATTCAAACACTGATCGCACACTAACCCAACGCAGGGTTTCTTTTCAGGTTTACAGGTTTCAACGTTTTCTCAAAAGAGGATATCTTTTCAGGTTCACACGTACGTCAACAGGGCTCATTGGACACAGACGGGTAGCACTTGTGTATGAGAGTGACCAGTGGCGTACGTAGGATTTTGTCATGTTTTTTTTTTTTAATTTGGAAATCGCGCCGACCGATATTTCGCTCAGGTGTGGGGAGGGGGTGTTATAGTGAGCGAACTAATTTTGTTTGGCCCCCGCAAATGTGAAAATCGCTTTGACCGATATTTCGCTAAGTGTGGGGGGGGGGGGGGGGGTTGGGTCTTGAGACCTAATTTTGTATTTGTTGGACCCCGCAAATGTGAAAATCGCGCCGCCTGATATTTCGCTCATTGTGGGGGGGGGGGGGGTATTATTTTTTTTCAAAAAGAAAATTGAGGGGGTGTTTAACCCCAAAAACACTCCCCATCCACTGCATACGAAGCCTCCCAGAAAAAATGTAAAGACAATTATCGATGTTTTATCATAACTTAATCACAATTATAATTAATAAATGACACATATTTGTAAATCTTAGACCCTTCTTTTTTATTTGATTCAACTCATATGATGCATATTTCACGCATGAGAGATTAAAAACTATTTGAAGAGAGGAAACCGAAAAGTCATTTGGCTGGCGGTATCTGAATTTCAAAGAAAAAAATAACATTTCTAGAAAGTTTAATTTCTGCCCTTCGCTATGATACCTCAATCTGGAAAAATGATCCAGGAATAACAAAGTTCTGTTTGTTTGAAGTAATGCTTGCATTTCCATAATTTGATTAAACGAGTTCGTTTTGACTGGCTGCCTGTCGTAGCAACAAACTGAGTTGATGAAAGACTTAACTCCGTTTGTTGACGATCAGCCATGCATCAAGTCTTTCGTCTTCTCTGTGCATGGCTGATCGTCAACGAAATGGAGTTATTTTTTTGTAAATATGCCTGACACAAAATATTTACGTATTGTAGATTTCCATTTCACGTCATCACTGAATTCCTATGTTGGTATTTACCACCACGTTTACTAAATCATGTCAATATTTTGATGAACTGCATTGTTTATTTGACAGTGTCCGATGGTTCGTAATAAACATGGCATCTTCTGCGAGTACTAATGATGCTTCGAGGACATTGACTGACATTTCGGATATTCTTCTCGTTGATTCTGCAGCTACTAAAGCAAAACGGATCGAAGAGTTCAGTGACGAGGTCAACAAATGTCTTACCCTTGTCAAAGCCAGTATCAAGCAGATTCAGGATTGTGAAGGTTTCCCATGTACCTCGTGTCTTAAAAGTATGAAGGATATATTCAGCGTTTCATGGAACGACAACATTGATCGCAACGCTGTAGGGGATGGTTTGGGCATTGACACAGACTTCTGCACAATGTTTGCTTATACGTGGAAACAGGGCGATATGTTACAGAAGATTGAAGACGCTGATCAACAGGAAGAACTATCACATCAGACCACACCAATGTTTGAATTTTGTGACGCACTGCTTTGTCCCGCTATGAACTTTACAAAAAACTCTGCTTACTTCTGTTTACAAATGGAAGAAGATGGTTGCCTGTCTTTGATTGTCGATTGGTTTTTACACCTCGCGGAGAATGATAAGGCGAGGAACAAATGGGTAGATGCAATTATGTTTAAAGCGATTATCATATTGGGCAATGCCTGCAGAAGAGTGCCGTATCTGGCTCCTAAGCATCACCGGGCCGTGCGTGCCTTGCAACATTTTGGTGAGTCAGAAGAGAGCTTGACACAGAAAATATCAATATTGACGTTGGCAAAGCTGGTGAAGAAAGAAGAGGCCGACAAGCTCTCCATCAATTACACCTGTATCGTAACACTACTTTCGCTGTTGAAGCAATGTCTCTCCAATCCTGATCATCAGGCAGAGATATGGCAACAATCATCCAAGAAGAACCTTGCGTTAGGGACTATGTTTACTGCAGAAGAGTTACTTCAAGCAGCCGATGACCTGGCAATCAATGACAACAACAAACGGCTCATAGTAGAAAAGGGAGGCATTCCTATCCTCGCTAAATTGCTCCAACGAGATTGTTCCGTGGAGGAGAAGACTTTTGCTGCCAAAGGAATCTGGACACTAGCATTTCTCAAGCAAAATAAAGAAAAACTGCGGGGAGAACAGAGAGTTATCTACAGTAAGTAAACTTTCTCAACATTTGTTATAATCATGAAACAACTTCTTATGTAATACGTATGACGTTTAGTTAAATTGTTACCAGGCATTAGGGTACGAGGTGTCTTTATAACGATTACAGGCTTGAGGTAATTATGATGGATTAATTTTTTCGGGTTACATTGAAATCATAGTTTTTAGGAAATGGGGGGGGGGGTGGGCGAGGAAAAAACCCAAACATGCAGGTAATCACCACGATATGTATAGTGAGAATGAGGGAGGGGAGATGTTGTAACACGTTATTAATGTTATGATGAGTAAAGAACAAACTCAGTTTATGAGATGGAGTTTTCTGATTATAAAATATTCCCACAATGGATATAGTAACATCGAACGTTGTTACAATAAGTGAATATTTCCGTGCATCCATTGTAAAATAGGAAGCATGTCTTGAGATAGAAGGGCGTGTATGATAGAAGGAAGTATGTGTTAAAGTAAAAAAGTTAATGCCCTTCTGGCTTTAATATCATATTTTCTTTTATCACGAAAACAAGATCTGACGGAGAATTCCCATGGTAAAAATGAAAAGCTCCGCAATGCCTGTATGGGCGCTCTCTTCGAGATCTACGAATCCAAACTTCCCGAAGGGCTGACGCACAGGAACACAGATGCGCCGTCGGACAATGCAAAGTCCAGTGGACACATCATGCTCAGCTACAAATGGGAACACCCGTCCAAATCTGTGATGCGAGAGTTCAAGAAACAGCTGCGCAAAAGAGGTTACAACGTGTGGATGGATGAAGACCACATGAGTAAGTTTATCTGCAGACACTTCTGTTCAAACATGACATGTAATTGTTATTTTAATGAATTTCTGTTTTTTGGTCTTTCATTAAAAATCGCAACAAATTATCTAAGCTTTTGAAATGTTGAATAATATTTTCTTATTTGAGCGTTACTTTTGTATCATCACGGCCGCTGGTAATTGCATATATAATTCAGAAATTACCCCCAAAGCTAGAGCATGATTAGCCATTGTTTATTCTTCTTCTTCCTCTTCTTCCATTTTTCCTTTGCTCATCTACTATATTTATTTGTATTTTCCCTCTTCTTCCTTTTTCGACTTCTTTTTTCCTTCTTCTCCTCCTCCTTTATTCTTCCCTTGTTCTCTTTTGTTTTCCTTCTTCTCCTTTCTTGCCTCAGTGGGTGATAAAATCGGTGCCATGGCAGAAGCCGTAGAGAATGCCGATATGGTCATAGCTTGTATCACACGTGGTTACCAAGATAGTCAAGACTGCCGTACAGGTAAGACAAGATTTACCTCTTCTTCTGATCAATGTCAGTTGACTTAAAGATAATACAAAGTTTTGGGAAATTCATGACCACATACCAAAACTTTGTATTACCTTTTAAAAGAGAGGATCATCTGTTTCCATGTGCAGAAAGTCATAATTCGTCTACCATTAATATATTTACAAGTCTACACAAAGCATACTTGGGGACAGCAAAATGTAAGATAATGACTGTACCATTTGAAAGGAATGCAAATCATTGCATATGGTATGTTGGTAACGAAACTGAAGGCTTGTCATCATCTGTCATTGGGTAAACAGCCGAATGGTGTCACATTCCATATGGTAACCCACTGCTATGTGTCTTTAACCTACCATTTGCAATGGTGCTCATTGAGTTTTGGTTATGGAATATCTTTGTCATTGAGACTCTGTAGAATCGAGTGTTAAAGTTAAAGTATTCATAGCATAACATCAGGTGTACAATAGTGGTCTTTGAAATCATCAAAATTGTAAAAGAGTGACACGAGGATACGCACAGTCACTTGTCCGGCACACATAAATAAATTGATGGGACTACACAGACATTATTTTAGCTATTTCTTGTATATTTCTATATTAGGAAATTTTGTTCTACCTGTACCATTTGCTCAAACTCGACATTCTCATTGAAATCGATTTTGAAAATGGATCTTTTATGTCATTTATTTAGAAGCGTCTTATGCTTACGAATGCAAGAAGAAGATTATTCCTGTGAAGGTGAGTGATGACTTCAAAGCTTCTGGTTGGCTAGGTGGTATCACGGCGGGGAAGATCTACTACATCATTCAGCAAGCCGAGCTTGTCTCCGAGGTACTCTCCAGCATCATCGAAAAAGAATTCGCAGTGCAGAAAGAATTCGCAGTGCAGACAGAACCGGTCCAGAACGTGAACGCTGCTTCCGGTATGTCAATCACGCTGTAAAGAGAGAGAGAGAGATGGGGGGAGGGGGAGAGAGAGAGAAAGAATAAAAGAGAGAGGGGAATGAAAAAAGGGGAAAAATGTTATTGGTAAATATATAAATATATATTTTTTTCGCAAACCTTCCTATAATAAGTTTATTTCCGTTATTTGTTGTTCTTGTATAAGTTAAACCTGGCTATTTTGTGGGATTTATGTATTTCATTTGCTCAGTAATTAACTTCTTGTTTGCTAAATGTGACCCGGCACCACAAAACCACCAAAAAATCGCAATTTTTTTTTTCCTGATTTCATCTGATTATGAAAGAAGAAGTTCTCCTCATTAAAATGGTATATTACTTGTCCAAATTGAAGCTTCCTAACCCTTTCAATTTAGTGAATGAACAGAGCTGGTGAGGGAGGTTACTGGTATTAAATTGTGAGAAAGAGAGCTCTAAAGTTTGGGGATATTCAAGCATGCGGAGCAAGCAAACCAAAGGGAAATCAATAGAAGGGTGAATCAAAAGGCCATAGCAACCACTATGAAGAGATTTTCAGATTAGGCTGAAATTTGGCCTGATGGTCAAACATAGTCAGTTCATTATGTTTCTGAGGTTTCAATGTGTGGACTTAAGTCTTTCAAAAGTTATTATGTTGTAAATGTATAGAGTTGTAATTGGACAGATTAAGTGAACTGCAACATAGTGCCGAAACACCTGCACTAGACAATGCCTATTCATGGTGAAGTGAAGTTGTTGTTAATTGGAACTAGAAGTTAGCACAAGTGCTAGTCGAGCCTAGTTCCATTCTTTGGCAAGTTTTTTTTCTGTTAATTTGTTTTTACATATGAATGTAAAACTTGTTTGTTTTGTATTTACATATATACAGCAAAATAATACAATATTATGTAACTTTTTTTCTTTACTAAAATGAAAAAATAAAAATAAAAAAGCTTAAGCGTAAAGCATTACAATGAAAGAAAACAAATCTTCGAAGAAATAAAATCATCAATGTGTTCATAAAAATTAAAAGGATGTATTAATAAAAATAATCATACACATGTACGTACATGCACAAATACTGTAATAGCTTAAGGCCGCTATAAGTGTATACATATATAAAATGACGACAAGTAATATAAAAGGAAAAAACGAAGGGGGTAGGATTGAGCCCATGTCATTTACATAGAAGGTAGGTGGAAAGATGTCTCCGAAAAGATAACCTTGATGTTTTTAATCTAATTTCATCTGGCAGATCATTCCACAGCTTTGTTCCTACAAACGAAATACAAAATTGCCCTTGCGTTGTCTTACATTTTGGTTGATAAAGTAAGCCACTTTCTTTTCTCCTAGTTGCATATCTATGCTGTATCATCTGACAATAATCCACTAAAGAGTTTGGTAAAAAACCTTTTACCAAATCGTACATAAATGTTGATACAAGAAGTTCATGAAGTTGAAAAATATTTAAAATGTTTAGACTTTGGAAAAGAGCTTTGGAGTCTGTTCTAAGTGGACTGAATGTAATTGCTCTCATTGCCATTTTTTGACTTAAATATATACAATTTAGATTACTTTTGTAAGTGCTCCCCCATACTTCTACTCCATAAGAGAGGTGAGGCTGTATAAAAGCCTTATATAATAACACAAGTATATTCTTGGGAACGAAATGTCTCAGTTTAAACAGAATACCTACTTTCTTTCTTATGCATTTGTTTATCGTCTGAATGTGTTCTTTCCATGAAAGGTGACAATCAATTTCAATTCCTACAAATGATGCAACAGATACCTCTTTAATATTTGATCTTGATATTCTCACAGATCCCTTTTTGTCTATTGATCTAGCTTTGGATTTCATAATCATATAGTTTGTTTTCTGTAAGTTAATTGTGACTTCATTTGCATTACACCATTCCTGCACCTTCATTAAATTTTCACTTACAATTTCTAAATCAATTTCTGTTTGTCTAGGATTAAAAGTATGAAAAAGATTTGAGTCATCAGCAAATAATCTGAAATTGAAAAAGTTTGTGGAGTTAGGTAAGTCATTTATATATAGTAAAAATAATGTTGGTCCAAGAACGGAACCTTGAGGGACACCACATGTTATATTCATTTTCATAGACATTTTGTCTTTATATTGTATAAACTGTGATCGTTTACACAAATAATCTTCAAACCATTGCAAGGCTAACCCACGTATTCCATAGTGTGACATTTTTTTGAGGAGAATGCTGTGGTTTATAGTATCAAATGCCTTTTGAAAGTCAATAAAGATGCCAACTGTTGTTCTACCTTCATCAATGTATTTCAATAGTGTATTTGTAAGATTAATCAAAGATAACTTAGTGCTATGTTTCTTACGGAAACCGTACTGGTGTTGAAACAAGATATTATTTGCTTCCAAATAGTCAATTACACGATTATTTATTATTTTCTCAAAGATTTTACCCAGTATAGGTAAAACTGAAATAGGTCTGTAATTACCAGCTAGATCTTTTCGCCCCTTTTTATAAATAGGTGTCACTTTTGCTACTTTCAGTGCGTCTGGAAATTTACCTCTTTCTATGGAAAGATTGAAAATATATGTTAATGAGCTTGAAATGTATAGGGCAGCATCCCTCAACAATCTTGCCGGCAAATTATCATAGCCACATGCTTTTTTTTTTTTTTTTTGCTCCGGGTGGACCCGGAGTCTTTTTGTTCCCCCTTACATAACACTGCTTGTCACCTATCTTGTTTTGTATACATCTGGGCAATTATTTGTAACCACATTATCAGGAATTCTCTCGTCGCTGTCTTGCCCGAAGTGTTCAGTAAGCAAAGCTGTAAGGTTGGCCTGATCCCCCGCAGCTAGCCCCCGCATCATCGCTTCGTTGACCGCCCGAGCTACCCGGGCATCTGCGTTGGTGCACCCCGGTACCATCCCACGGCTCTGCTCACGTACAAAACCTGGCATTGTAACGACGTTGTAGACTTTTTCGCAACTTGTCACTCTCAAATGTATAAAATATAATAATGTTCTTACTCTTGATCAACACATTCTGGATATGTGATGTACAATCAAGCTACTCGAAGTCGTTAACGGAGAATATAAGACGAACGCAAATCTGGAACTCGGATGTGAAAGCGGATACAAACAAAATGGCGCGCCGCACTGATTGCTATAACGGACCAATCACAGCCCGCGTAGCACGACCCGTTAGCAACGACCGACCATTTCCGGACTACGATAATTTCGCTCGGGAAAAGTGATCAAATTTTGGAAGAGACCGAAGGCTGTGCGAAAAAAACTGGTCTAGAAAAACCGTTTAAAACACATCTTCTACTATGTTTTAGACTTCCAAATTTTTATACTAGGTACAGAAAAGACCACTCTTTCAGAAAATGCAAAAAAACAAAAATCTATTTTTTTCACCTAAATTTACATTTTAGCTGATTACGGAGAATCGCTGGTTGCGACTTTTTGTTGGTTTTGTGGTGCCGGGTCACAAATGCTCCCATATTAGTGTTAAAATATAACATAGTATATAGCATAATATTAGCATTAGCATTGTTAAACGTATAGATGTATACATTTATACATATAGTTACAATATTAATACATAGAAATGCATTTTAGCTATGTATAACCATTGTATAACTATTATGTATACTTATAACTCAAATATTACTATAATTACTATTTAAAGTGAGTACAAATTCACCCAGCTGGTATAAAAAAAAAGCCAGAGAATAGGAGTAAACTTGATCAGCTTTGCAGATTAGTCATACGTGAAGGGTGTCATGACCAATTTTTGAACTCAGATATTTAGATATGTTATAATATATTACAATGAGTTTCGTTTCTTTTCTTGTGCTCTTTTTTTATTGAAAGGTCCCCCGTCCCAAGAGCAAGTACCTAAGCCACCTCAAGTGGAATCTCAAGTACCCGGATGGGATTCCAAGAAGGTCCAGGGATGGCTGGCAGCTAACAACGTCACAACACGTAAGAAAGCTTTGAAAACACTCAATGGAACCCAATTGCTGCAACTAAAAAAACAACTGATCACAGCCCCACAATCTTTCTACCAGTCTATGAAAGACGATCTTAAGGTCCCCTTTATTGATGTGCTTTCACTAGCTGCTGCTCTTGAAAATCTACATTAAGTCATAATCATAATGATGATGAAGTGAAGAGAGAAAGAGAGAGAGAGAGAGAGGTAGGGAGAGAGAGAGAGAGAGAGAGGGAGAGAGAGAGAGAGAGAGAGAGGGAGAGAGAGAGAAAGAGAGAGAGAGAGAGAGAGAGAGAGGAGAGCCAATAAGAGAGATGGAGACAAACAGAGAAAAGTAAAGATTGCAGTAATGATTATAATTACTCATTAGCATTCTTGAGAGAGAAATGTATTTTAGAATCATTCGGCATAACAGAGTTCAATTGTATTACGTTTGCTTATATAACAATTTTTTGTTTGTAGTCTTGAACTAAAATTTCGTACATTTTGTTCTGAGATAAACACCATTTTGGTCATTTCAGTGTATTTGCATGATATCAAGTCGTGGCAATGTAAAGTCATGACGCAAAGGAAAATGTTACAGATATTGATTTACTACTTCATTGTGCTTTATTTGCAATCTATAAAACGAGTGTTGTAAATCAATTTAATACAAATTTAGTATTAAACGAAAATAATAAGCAAATATATTTTGTTTATGTTGAAATACAGACTAAAGGTAGAGGAAAATAAAACTAAAACAACAGATGTGAATATTACTAAGTGGAGGAAGATAATTACTGATTTACAGGAAATGCATCTACAGTCTGCTTTCAAGTAAATACCGACATATAATTTGATTTGACCTCGTTTAAACATGTGATTAAAGGGATAGTTGAGTTCTGTTGCAGAGGGCGCTACACAAAATAATTTTTTTGTGAGATAATGAAAAACTGAGTGTCAAATTTGAAAGAACATAATATTTAAATGACAAAATCATCTTTGTTTGATCAACATTGGGCCAGAGACGGCTGAAATATAACGATATATAATAATTGTGTACACCACAAATATTAGATATTTTGAAAAATTTGAAAAAACCGTTGAAATTTTCTTCTTGGCATTTTCGTGTTGCTTATATTACGCACAACCAGCCGGCCCATGTATTGTTATTTTTAATTAAATTATTAGTTAACGGTCACCATGTTTTTTTGAAAGTGGAGCTGAATTGGTATGCTCGTATTGGCTAAATTTAACACATTTTGGGGTCTAAAATTACCTTCATAGCAATTGTAGGTTCTAAAAGGGCACTAGAAATGTCATAGATAAGAATAAGAGCAATAACCATTGACTTTGAAGGCATTTGCAGTCTGAAAACAGAACTCAACTATCCCTTTGAGTGCTTGTTATGAATAATTATGGATGATGTCATATCATACATCATTTATAACTCATGTAATATTTCAAATAACACATTTACACTGGATTTAGTTGTGATTTTTATCCTAGCGATATCTTAGCGATTTCAAAAGAGATTTTTAAATCTGTTGACTTTTTATTAACAATATTTAATCAATGTTTGCATGTACCATAGTACAGGTGTATGCGGAGTTTGATATTTATTTTTTATAATATATCTGTTAGGCGCATTGAGAGGGCCTGCGGCCCTGATTTGCGCTATATAAGGACGAACTATTATTATTATTATTATTATTATTATTATTATTATCTGATTCGGTGTGATTTCCCTATTATAATAAGTTACTTGGCTTTCCTTACTAATCCTATCAATAATCAAAATTAAAATAATATAATTAATGTGTTGGTGTATAGGATCACGTGTAACCTATCTATTACAATAATTGATTAATTGATTCGAATTTATTCCATTTTAAAGTATCAGTTGTTTGCACAATAAAGAACATAGTTGACAAAGTAAGTTCAAAATAATGAACAATTCACCGGTATTTCAACGTATTCAAAGTTTATGCATACATTTTAAACACAAGTTGTTCTTGATAATCTGAAAACTTGCCCGAGGCCTGTCCGACATATCAACAAGTAATCGACACAGAATGGATTCCAAGTATTACAGTTCCTTTATCAATAACAGATTAAAGGAATTACTTGTCACTGGGTCTCTAGGAAAGAAACGTTCATATATTTGAATAAGTTATTAAGCCGGTTTGTTTGACGATCATACTACTTCAGTAAATAACACTCTCCCTTTTCCATTTCCATAACTAGAACCGATAATAGATTGCAGATCCACCTCATCAGTTAGCATTTACTATTCTTCCTCTTTGTTATAGCCGATAGTAGATACAACTGAGCCCGGTTTTATAAAACTTGATATAAATAACAAGTGCCGCAGATCTAGGACTAATCTGCTCATGGTCAAAGAAATGTAAGGATTTCAGTAGCTTAATCATCGTATCTTCTTATCGATAACAAGTTTTATAAAATGGGGCCCTGGATAATTTAATGACAACAAGGCAAAATAATAATATTTCAGGTAACCTTAGCTGTATTCTCCTTGTTTATTGTATTATGCTTGATGTTGGAGATGAAGGTATACAAACGTTTTCCAAAATTCATAAGGATACTAAACTATATATTATACCATTTGTTATCAATGTACTCTATACCCTTTTTTTTAAAGTTGATGTCGTGTTTTTCGTCACTATTGAATTCAGTGCCTTTGTTGAATATTGACTATATTGTAATTGCCATTATACATCCATGTATTCTATGTTCTGATGACACGTGTGTTAATGTATTATTGTGTAAAAAATGTAAATAGCGTAGAGAATTTTACGAACTGTTACGCGCTATATTAGTATTATTATAATCGTTTTTGATGTAAGCTTTATTAAGTCAAATTCTAAAGAAACAATTAAAGGAACTTAATCTGATAATTTGAAGTGTCAACAACTGAATTATTGAAATACGGACCTGACAGGCAATAATTTTTAGACATGCATGTAAAAATATACATAATACACATGCATGTCTAAAATTGTCTAGTTCTGATATTCGTTTACTAGTGTAGAACGCTGGAAATATAATATATATGTATCTGTAAATTTAAGGTTTTCTTAATCTATTCAACGTCAACCAAACGGTTAAAATTCTTTTTATGTTCAGGTTTAGCATACCATAGCTACATCCATACGCGTAGTTGTGCATTTATGATTAAGAGTTTTCAATTATTTCCGGAATTACGTTATGTAAGAAATACATATATTCATTGTGAGTCAAATAAAGTTTACACTTGGAAAATTGCTAACTGTTTTACAAATCATACATGAACAGTAAACTATTATACATGAAAGATTGTTTTATCCCGAATCATTTGGTATTATTTTTGTGTGGTATGTGGTCACGCTTGGACAAACAGGAGACATTGTATTAAAGAGAGTGCAAAAATCGACTGGGGCCAAATTGATGCCTCTGTGATGTTTAAATAAAACAATTGGTATTTGGGTATTATTTCGGTCTTTGCAAATCCAAATAGCATTACTAACAACAGAAATCATCGAAAATAATATCGCTAGTGATATTCGTTTGTCTCGCAATGTGGTCAATAAGGAATCTAAAAGTTCACGACGTTTCGTGCGCATCTGCAACACTTCGTCTGGTGATAATAACTACTGTAAGCAAGGGTCTTTTATACTCTACGGGAGGACCGGCGGAGCGGTCCATAATTCGATCGATAATTGGAACAATAACGCACAATGCCTATTTATCGACGCACACGGTGATAGACCAATCACCAGGCCGCTGGATTCGGCCGCTGGTTCGGCTAATGCACCAGGCCTATTGGCCGACGCATACGGTACTCAACCAATGCGTCGGCCAATAGGCCTGGTGCATTAGACACAGACACTTCCGCGCACTTGCACACTCAGATACATACAAAATACACACAGTCAGGTTATTATTACGTAATGAAAATGTCTGTATAATCGCAAATTTCCCATTTAATATCAGATTGGAATTTAAATTCAACCATAATACTGTATAATTATGGTGTGTGGATGGATTATGAATGTGAATTTGAAAGCGCGTTCACTGATCGCACAACATAACTCTCGTTTATATTTTAGCTACGACGAACCAAGGTTACACTGGTTGATAAAATACATGATAAAAAGTACTCCCTTTTCGTTTTTTTATTGAGGTAGTGAATGAAGCAGACTATACACTTGCAAAGTGTAATCATAAATGAACTCGATCATAATGTGAATGACATGAATACGAATCGAGGATATTGCACGGAGTTACATTGAATGGTTATAGATGAGAATGAAAATGTATGAATGCAATGGATACATTAAGCTTACGACAAAGTGGAAATTATGTCGAAAGTCCAATGAAGATGATGAGATGAGTAGAACAAAAAAAGGAAGGGGCTCACGCGATAAAAATGTGGAGGCTTTAAGGCGGAGACGTAGCTTCGTTGTCGTGGCTGAAGAGCCGTGAATAATTTCAACGCTGACGCTCGTGATGATGAAACTCTCAGGCGAGACGAAAAGAGAAGAAATATGGCGCTCGACGACGAAGCAGTGAGTCGCTCGATGGTTCGATGAGGCGAACTGTGAAGTGAAATTCATCAGAGCTGCAGTGAGTCGAACTCGTTGATGAAAGTTCAGACGAGCTACAGTGAATCGAGCTCGTGTGGGTGAAGTGTGCCAGAGACCGGAGAGAAGAGACTGGCAGCTCCCAGCGGAGAATCAAGCGCCATGTCGGCCTGATTAAAACGTGCCACTGGAAGACTGCCAGCCCGCTGGAGACGGCAGAGAAAAATGTGCTGTGCCATAACAGAAGTGATAGGTACGGAAGAATATTTAAAGCCCGGAGAGGAAATCATAAAGACCTCTTGACTCAACTGAGGATGTAAGCAGGAGTGATGAAAACCTCGTGGTGTTGAAAAAACGCGGGGTGAACGGTGCGCGAAACCACAATGCTCGACACTTTCTTATTTAAAAAAATAAATTGTAAGTTGTACACATTTTTTCTTTATTAGGCCTATTATATTATTATCATTACTTTACGTTAGCTTAATAATCAGCTGACAGATTTGATCAACCTTCAGACAACCTTTTATAGACATAATAATTTTATGTCATAAGACGAGGAATCGTGTCAAAAGTTAATACCAATGTGTACTTTCTCCCCCTCCCCCACCCCCACAATGGGGTTTACGCTTATTCGGGATTTAACAACTATGTGACTTCACTTTGTAAGAAGCGGCATATTCCCGAAGTCACTACAATGTGAGTATGGACTAGCGGGTGATTTCGTGTATACCAAATCCACGTTTCAATGTCTGTGTGAGTTCTGTCGGTGCCTGGTGCCATGGTCTCTGTCAAACAAATACAACATATCAAAGGTTACCAACTTTATTGAATCCACAGGCAATGTTTGTTTGAATCGTATCTCATAATTATTTGTTCTTGTCAGGCTTCTGCATGCACCACCTTGACGACTGTCTTAAAGTTCATTCAAGTATGACGCGGTAAAAGGCTGCGGCGGTTTGTTGTGGTTTTGATAACGTAAAGAGTCCTACGCTTCAGATTTCTGAATCTAATAGTAAAGCTCAGTTAATACGGACAGTCGCTTTTTTGCCCGCAGTTGCCATTTTTTACAAACTAAAGATCCTCACCGTTATCCCCATAATCATCACATCATCATTACCATCATTATTGTCATCCCCATCACCACAATTATTATTATCAAAATCATCATCATTATCACCATCACTATTAGCCATCAACCTCATCAACACCATCACTATCATTACCACCATCATCATCATCATCACTTTTATTATCATAATCATCATCATCTCCATCATCATCGCCATCATCATCACCATCACCTTCATCATCATCATCATCACCACCACCATCCCAATCACCACCATCACCATTACAATCGCCATCAACATAACCACCATTAACATCATCATCACAGTCATCATCATCAATGTTATGATTACGTGCTACCTGTAATGTACTTGCAAAGTACCATCATTACCCCCATCGTAACAAAACAAACCAACAAACACACACAAATCATTAAAAATATCATTGCTTATTAATTTTATTTCAATTATTATTTTTGTTATCACTGGCATAAGGAACTCTGGCAGAATTAAGCAATATGTTAAATTAATATGGATAAACAATCTCTACTGTTAACTGATCATGACTTTTAAAGATTGCTAAGTGATTTACAGAGGGTGTGTATTCGGCTTTATGCAGGAGGCCACCCCCCCCCCTCTCTCTCTCTCACTAAACAAGACATGTGCAAAGGTAGATGCATATATATGGTTCGGTAAGGCGCTGGTTCTCATTGGTCCCCTGCTTGAACTTTAGTAGTTCTCATTTGCATACAATGAAGAATAGTGCATTATCGTATTTCTTCATATATGATCGAGATCGCCAGGTTGTAAGTACATCTGCACGTTACAGCTCACTAAATCAAACGACAAATCAAGGCAGAGTTCGGTAATTCTCATTTTTTAGATAGCCGATATATATGTCACTCATCTCGGTAATCTTGAATTTGTCTCCACATCGAATAACTCCACTTTGTAGACATGCTGCGGAAATTTAAAGAACTGTAACACGAACTGGATTCTCCAACTGTAACATAAACTGTGCTTTTAAGCCCTCTCTGGCAAATTTGTTGACTTGCATTTAGAAACCTACCGACTCTTCGCTCGAAAAACTTGCAACGACTTTTAATCACATGTCCAGTATCGATTCCTTAGCGTTAATAGGAGGATATCAGATAGCTAGATAGACACCAAGATACCAAGACAGCTTCGCATTGCTCTTCATAACAACCATTCAAGAGGTGAGCATGTTATATTCATACTGAAAGATAAAGAGAGAGAGAAATTGGTAGAGAAAAAGGGAGAGAAAAAGAAAGAAAGAGAGGGAGAGAGAGAGAGAGAGAGAGAAAGGATTCAGGAAGGAGTATGATCCACAGGGAAGGTGTCGTGGTATAGTGGTTTATTCACTTGACTCTCAATCCAAGGATTGAGGGTTCGAATCCTATTACGACTGCCAGAGCTAAGGGAAGGCTAATGATATTCAAACTTCTTTTCAATCGCATAGCCTGGAACTTTATATCATAATGTAATATACGCTATACAAAATCAGTGTATTATCAATATAATTATGAGGTTGGATCCATTAACTACTAAAGTCAAATATTCCTCATTATTTCATACGGTAGGCATCGGCTTCATAAACAAAATTCGATTGGTACCTTTTAAAGTGAAGAAGATTTGACTTTTACGTGTGAGTCATTTTTTATAGCCGGGTTAATTATATGATTGCGAGGGCCGAAGGGAAAACATTATTATTACTAATGACGCTACCCTGGGCGAAGAAGACAAATTATTATTTTCATCATTATAATGATTATATATAATTTTAATCATTATTATATGCAAATGATGGATGCGCATGAGTTCATTATACAATCTATCCGCAATCGAGTTGAGGCTGTGTGTTTCTATTGCACGAAGCTGTTAGGCTGATTCCTTGAGACGTTTTTAAAGCTGTTTAACATTTTCCCTTGAAATTGCCTAGTATAGCATTTTCCGCCAAGGAAAAAACAACAACAAGTGAACTGTTTCCATTTATGCATTTATTTCGTTCCATGTCTCCCCCTTTTTTGGGTCAGGGGTCGTGGGTTCACTCTAACAAATCAAGTGCTAATTTTAGCACCTCAAGATTTGGAGGCAGCACCTGTAAGGGCACGCATAGGGAATGCCAACATTGTGCTAAAGTAGCACTTGTACACGTGCTATAATTTAACACCAGTCCAAGTGCTACTTTAAACACTTTAGGTTTAAGCTTTTTTACACTTCTTGTGCTATGAGACGCATATAGCTCGCAAAAACCACACTTCTAGTGCATTAAATAACCCCTTTCAGAGCCCCCAAAACGGCACTACTAGTGCTAACACTTTTGCACCCAATATAGTGACAAAGAACACACACAAACAGCATGCACAAAACTACACCTGTAGTGCTGAAAACTAACCCTTCTGTTAACCAGCCCTCACATTATTTTCAGCCTACTTTAAGCACATAAAATATACCCCTCCAGACGCCACATGTCACAGTCATGGTAACAAATGGGTAGTCACATATATGAGCTAACAATACTCACTTCTTTATTGACAAAAAAACATTGTAAAATCACAACATCCCTTTAAAAATTAATATGTATCCAAGCGTAAAAACACAAAACTGTTTCTTGCATACTGATAAAACATTAAAGATCAACTCAGCTGCTCATCACTGGAAAGTCATCATAATGGATAAAATAACAGATCAAACATGATAAGCTAATACAACAACACTGCAGTTTCCAGCAGTATGTGTCTGGTTACAAAGCATTCTCACATTAGGTTTACCTTACTGCATTGTAACTCACATGTATTTTTATACATTGTGACATGTGTTATATATCAGTAGGTTCAATAAAGCCTGAAAAGTAACAAATAATTGTCCAGGCCCAGTAAATAATAATGCTGTTTACGTTAGGTCTGCACTCCTAATTTAGTAAAGCCCTCATACAACCAAGACAAACAAAATACATATTATTATGCTAGTCTGAAGTTTTTACTCTTACATTGAGATTGCACATTTCTATGCCAATTACATGCAGTGGTAGTGTTGCTGCCATGTAGATTGTAGGAAATGGTATCATCATGCACAAGCAGAATTATGAGGCAATGAAAAGAATACCTTCTCAGCTCCCCGCTCTTTTATAGCCGAGTGAATTTTAAATTTATACTTTGAATTTATTTTGTGTGAAGCACTGCCTTAGCACCTGGAATATGCACACATATTCACTTTCTTTGTACATAGTACACAATCTCCTTCCAACTACATTATCCAAGAAAGTGAATACCTTCTCAGATCCCCGCTCTTTTATCTCATTTGAATTTTAAATTACTTTGAATTTCTTTTGTGTGAAGCATTGCCTCAGTACCTGGAACGCTGGTGCGCCTGCGCATGGAGCGCCAGCACTACCGGTGTTTCTGCAAGTGCTAACACAGGCAGGGTCACACTTCGGGTGCAATTTCTCGAATAGCACGTGTTTCCAGCACTCATTTTTCTGCTCGTCATCGCTTCCCAAACGCTGCATGCACGCCAAGGGCTATACTTGGCACGTGTGGTGCAAATTTGTACCCAGCACCCGTGATTTAGCACTTTATTTGTTAGAGTGTTGCAAGCGGGCCTTTCATTCTACCCATCGCCTCCCCTCGGCCAGTTCATCCATTGTTGGCTATCCCCTCGTTTTGACTACAATTACTGTATCAAAATCTGAATGAGCCTACGACTGAAGGAGATGTGTGGTTCTCTCTTATTATGAGTAAAATTAACCTTGAAGGTAATACAAAGTTTTGGGAAATTTAGAAAATTGGGTGGATAGTGATTCTTTAGAATTTTGATATATTTGGATGCCCCTGTGGATGTATTATAATCACTAGAAAATTTAGCCCCGAAAACACTTCTACTTTCAAGAAAAATTGAATATGAACATTTACCGGTGCTCCCTTGTAAATTTTGATGAATTCCAAACAGCGCCTATGGCCGTACTATGGTAGTTGCGACCATGACAATCTCAGAATATGCAGTTGTGATATATAATTTCGAAATGGGAATAGCCAATCGGTCGATTTTAGTCAAGAAACATTGTTTCATAGCTAAATTAATATATTGACCTTGAGAGGGAGCTATACAACATAAAGAGTTTATTATTTAAAATTTCATAACTTTAGACTCGATTTCAAACGGGACAACGATCACTGAATATGGTAGAATCGCATATGCTTCCAATATGTTCATTTGAAGCAAAGTCATGACCCCATACCAAAACTCTGTATTACCTTTATTACGCTGAACCCTTTGTTCAGTTCAGCCCTTGCACTACATGTGCTGTCTCTGTAAAGGAAACAGACCCAAAATACCCCCATGCCAGGTTGTTTTGGAGATAATCTGATTAACGCGATGGTTCAATGAACTGCGCGTGCGAAACACACAGCACAGTCCAATAAGCATGAACAATAACTGTTATTACCTTTGCGTGCTTGCACGCACATGGCACAATAGCAATGGTTTGCTCGCATGTACAAAGCACTATAACGATAGCGTGCATGCAGCCTGATGGCAGGCTATGAGTTAAATTGAGGGGGCTCTATTCTGAGATTTAAAAAAAATGAAGCCAGAGCTAACCTGAGAACGAGAGGTAATTTGTTCTCCAACTTTAGACACTTCTGGATCTCATATCTGATATAGTGTAGTAACATTGCGCATGCGCACCACTTGCCCAAACATCGCGCTTATTCAGGGCTTGCCTGATTGGATTAGAAACTTAACACTACTGCGGCTATTTCTGAAATCAAAGGGTTTCTCATTTGCAAATGATCGTGATGTTGACATAATGTCATTTAAAAATTGATTAATTGATTGTCTTAAAGGGATGTCGCAAGATGATTTTGGTTGTGGAATAGGCAAAGAAATTTCACCCTACATCTCTACAAACTCTATTTTAGAAACATATACAGTTAACATCTAAATATTCATACCCCTTTTAAATTGAATGTGTTTTATTTTGTTTTGCATTATTCAAGAATCGTAGGCAAACTGGTTAAAATAAGGTCTTTTTTAAATACGTTTAGATGTAAGCTTTAATACGCCACACTCTCAAGAAACATCAATCGGAACATATCAAATTTTCGCAAACTTTAAAATTGATAAAACCTGGTAATGGTACGAATAAGTTAGTTTTAACTGTACGGAGTATTCAAAATTAGTTAGTTAAGTAAAGTTCTTGTTGCACATTTATTTAAGATTTGGCTAATTTTCCTTATTATTCAACTTCTCGCTATTATATTATTTGAAATGTGAAAGCTTGAAAGTATTATATTAATATTTTATTCAAGATTATTAATACTCATTTGAATACTTTACTCATGACTCTTGACTCATGACTATCTGTCATAATCCGCGTACCCTTAGCTCCATACAGATAATCACGGAACTTGTCTGTAACTGCCCACTTAAGGGCTAAGAAATCCAGCTTGTGGGCTGGGTAGTTCTTCTCACTTGCTGATAATCCCCGGCTGCCGTATGCAACCGTGATTTGCTTTGAGCTCTTATTGAATAAGTAGAACTTCGACCTTACAAAAGGCTTCCCCAAGGACCTCAACTACCGAGGGTATCACTTCTAAGCCCTTTGCTAACCTAGTTGGGGAATGGGACTCAATGACCGCAGTCGCTGGTGCCCGGAGTGTATTTCTACATTGACCTAATATGGTATGACGGCTATGAGGTGGAATATGAACTTCGTGTCTTTTTCTTGTTCTGATGGTGCCGAGTTTACCGTCGGCAGGGAGTGGCTGTTTCTTAGAGAGGGAAGAGTAGATGTCTTTACAAAAAGGATTTATCTGCAAAGTTTGTGCAAATCGAACCCCAGCTAACCTCTTACATGACTCAAAGCAATTACGGAAAAGACCTGAATTTGTTCCTATAACCACTGAATGGTTTCTTTGATGCTTTGCATCCGGCACTACGAGGGCTAGAGTACTGAACTGGGTCCCTGTCCCGCTAAAGGCCTTCTCAAATCCTATATTAACATAGGCATAGCCTAAGTAGGGTAAGGTTCCATCACCGCCATGATAGAGTACTAGATCCCTCAGAGAATGCAACTCACGATCGAGCTTATCAAATAAGCTCTTCTGAATTAGTGTCACCTGTGAGCCGCTATCTATGAGGGAAGTAGTCTCTATCCCATCCACCCAGCACTTCTGGGTGATACTGTCCCCAACCAGTCCTGGAGGAACATCGCATACTTGTTGGGGTGCAGTACTTACGTGGGCTCCTGGTCTCCCCTTACCAGGCGTCCTTTGGCGTTTCCCTGCTTGCCTAGAAATGAACTGGATCAACTTCTTGCTGATAATTTCAGGGGCAGCTGGGCTGTTGCATATTTTACTAATATGCCCTACCTCCCCACACTTGAAGCAATTGACCTCAGATGTGTTGCCGCGCGACCTGGGAGGAGGCGGCCTGGGAGGAGTCTGCTTGAGAGGGGTGGATTCAGAGGGGGTAGAAGCATGGGAAATGTGAACTGGGGCCTCCACACAGTTATGTGCAGCGGCACGCTTACCTTGGTCTACTGTTTGTTTCGGCTGAGTGAGGCTGGCCTTCATGGAGTCTTCTTCCTCCTGCTTCCTTACAGAGGATAATAACTGCAGAAATGAAGGGGGGTGGATTAATTTATCGCGGAGATGTAACTTGACCAGGAGCATCTCATTATACTAGACGCCCCTGATAAACCGTTTCAATCTTACCCGATTGGAGTCTGCCAGCTTGATTACTCCACGCCTTACTACCTGTCTCAGTATCTCCTGCAGGCGAGAAAGATACTCAGAGGGTCGCTCGCCCTCGAGCTGTGTGGTGTTATGGAATTTGACGAACAGCTCATCATCAGTGTTTGTATCCCCGTAGGCCAAATCTAAAGCCTTGAGGTACTCATAATGAGTCTGCTTGGGGAAACTCACGACGGAGGTCAGTAATGATGCTCGACGCAGGAGGGCGCAGCGCCTCGCGAATGCGCTTTCGGCGCTCGCCGTCTCCAAGATCCCGCCACTCATCCATTTGGCCCTCAACGTGCTCTATCCACAAAGGGTATGTGTAATAGCAGCTGGCTTAAATATAGAATCAGAAATCAGTATACTAACTGCAACATAATCTTACATATAATCTTTTCTTCTCATTTAACTGAATTGTTTGATCAGCGGAAAGAAAAATCTTGTATAACATACAACTGCATTGAAAGTTATATAATGTATGCTACAGTCTCAAACTACACTCAGAGTCATACAAGCGAAATATAGATATCATCATGATATACACACACCTCATACAACAGAATAATGAAAGCAAACATAGCAAAAGTTCTTACCTAGTAAAAGAGCCAACACTTGCTTGAATATAAAATCAGGAACTGGGATGATAACCAACTCAATAAGGTTGAAGTTGGATGAAATGCCCAATCAAATATAACACAGGAAACTCTCTTAAACTTAGAGAAACTTGAAGAATATAAAGTTGATATATACGTTTTGTATATGTTTCGAAGAAGAAAATCAGGTAGAGGCTACAGATATATTTAGTAGCACATGCTCCAATATGGAGATTGAATATATACAGGGTAGTGTTCGAAGCAATGGCAGCTGGGCAGAGAATGAGCTGGAAACTTAAAGTGTCAAAGTTTTATTAAACTGTCCAGACCCACATTACCCTTCCTTCCAACTAGACTTCTTATTGGTTACCTAACATCATGTGATAGGACCAAGCTTGCATCCTTAACTAAAACGACCCATCCTTTGTCTCAAAACCAATACTCCAAGCCAGCCTTATACAGCATGATCTTAAAGCTCGCCTTTTCTTAGTACAACCACTTTAAACTATACTTCTCCTGAATACAGAGATTAACAGTAGCAACATCCTGAAGGGACACAATCTACCTGCAAACACAACTTAAGAAAAGAGGGTCCTATTAAAGGGAGTAGACAAAGAGGAAAGGGCACCGAATTCTGTGGGAGACAATATAACCCAAAACACTGTGTCCAGTGTTATTGATGGTCAAAGCCCTAGCAAATAAATTACCTACCAGCAAGAGTTCTTAAACTGGGAGAGGAAAATAATCTGGATGGGAACAAACCTATATTGCACTAAACTGCATAAGGAGCACAAAGCAGAGTTTGTTTCTTAGAATGGAAGTATGAGATGAAAAGAATGGATAGAAAGAGAGAGAGAGAGAGAGAGAGAAGAGAGATAGAGAGAGAGAGAGAAAGAGAAAAGAGAGATAGAGAGAGAGAGACAGAGAATGAATAACACAAATATGATTTTAGTAACTGCCATTTTTATGGGGGTTACACAGGTCATGCTGCTCTGAAGGAACTACTCTGTATTTTAAAGAAGACTGACAAAATAAATAGATAAATCAATAGTAAAGATATGATAAAAACCTTGTAGAAATTGCCGAACCAACTATTTAAATACATGTAATGTTCATTCTTGATTAAATTCTCGCAATACAGTATTGGATGCATTACATCTATTCTTGGGGGTGATAAACCCTTAATCGTTCAAATAAGTGATATGTTGGCTACATATAGAAACGTGTTTCATGTTAATAATCATATTTCAAGAGATAGGACAGGTTAGTAAACACTCCAAAATTTCGTAAGCAAAATAAAACAACCTTTAGACCTCAAATATATGAGCAGAGGTTAGATAAATTGTGATAACAATTAGTAATCGTGAAGATAAATGCAATTGCAAATGCATGTCAACAAGCACTTCATTTTACCAATGTTCCTTCTCAATTCATTGACATTCAACTTGTTATTAGATAATACGTCATAGCATTTCCTATATAGCTTCGAAAGTTTGCGTCTATTATCATATTTATTTTGATACGATGTTAAAGTAATCCTGCCTTCAGCAAGTCCTTATAAAAAAAAGACAACTTTACAAAGAATAACATTATAACATAATATTTCCAACGAAGTAATAGTAATACACACCCCAAAAATACAAGTCTTAAAGAAGAAATATGAGGGATGTTGATAATGGTTCCCTGTTTAAACCAGATTATCATTATTATTTTTGTTGTTTGTATACATCGTATATATCATGCGAGGGAGCGTAGCGACAGAGTTTGAAGAGGTTTTTGTTTATACTTAGGGAACTGCAGAGACGATATATGTATTCACTGTAAAGGTGCCGTGGTCGAGTGGATTTGTCATCGGACTGTGGATCACAAGGTCCGCGGTTCAAGTCCCGCTGCGGCACTAATGTCCTTTGGCAAGACATTGGTCTACATTTGCCACTCTCCACCCAGGTGTCAAATGGGTACCCGGTAGGATGCGAAAGTAAATGTGGTTGGATTAGCAAGTGGCGCTTGTAAAATGGAGACTTGCTGGAATGCTCCCCAGTCAGTGGGGAAAATGTGCATACATTGTGTTGCGGTTAAGCCTGAATCCGACGACTGGGGTAGTAGTAGTAGTTGTAGCGTTTCAAATGTCAAATTATTATCTTTGTTTTATTGTTTTTTGTGTTTTATATATATATATATATTTGTTTTTTTAAGAAGAACTTTTCTGAATCCTGTTGTAGTAGTAATACTAGTAGAAGTAGTAGTAGTACTAATAATATTATTATTAGTAGTAGTATTAGTATTAGTCATTGTAGTAGTAGTATTAGTACTAAATGGGTACATGGCATGAATTAATTCTTTGAAATGCTAGAGCGCCGTAGTGGCAGCACAGCTAAAGCCGGGGTCATAATCTCCAGGTTTGGAAGCGCTTACTGATTGTAATCAGCGCTATATAAAAACTGAGTATTATAAAATCAAATTGTCATGCCTTTAATCTTTTTTAAATATATGGTTTGTATTTGAAAGGACACTTTGCCTAAATCAATTTGTTGATAATGTTTCAATTCACTTCTAGCTTATCAGGATTTACATCCCTCATCTTTCATGTATATGTTCATTTGCAACGAACGTTATCCATAGTCTCGCCATGATATAACCGTAATGATTTTATACCAGTATCATATACGTCGTTTCTCCGAACAAAACATGCAAATCTCTAATAAAACGTAACATGTGATAAAGAAGGATGGTAAATTATATCTTGCTGAGTTTGCATTATACAAATATTGCCACCCACTGCTTTTTATCATTATGGTATCATGAACATATAGTGTTTGTTGCGGCCATAAAACTATGAAAGGGCCTGTAATAAAAACATACCAGTTATTGACACACCGCTATCATGCACGCGGTTTTATTTTTTAATTCAATTAATATTATAAAGCCTTTTTTTAGTGAGAAGGAAGGAGAGATAACACAATTTTTTTTTCTTCACTTCATACACATTTCGACCAATGAAGATAATGCTACGGTCACAAAGGTTCGTACGAACGATAATTTTGTACGAATCTCCCTGTTTTTCCATTGTCTTCCCAAATTGTCATTGTCTGAAAATCGTTCGTACGGCGTTCGTAGCAGTTCGTAATGGCATTTGTGACCGAGGCTTAACAATCCTTTATAATATGTTCTCGTCTCCTTGTTCGCCATCGTTGTTTTTAGCCAAAGTCATTCCTCCACAATCATTTGCTTTTCTATTGGTCTTTTCCATATTCTATCCTGTATTGTTGTATTATTGTTTGTATGTTTTAATAGTTATGGTTGAACAAATATCTTGAATCTTTCTCACTGTCTCTCTCTCTCTCTTTCTTTCTATTTATCTTGTAGCTGTTTTTTTTTTTGGGGGGGGGTTTCGTTACCATGGTTCTCCCGTGCCTTTCGTTTATGGTTCTCCTGTACCTTACCGTGGTTCTCCTGTACCTACATATTGCTCCGATTGTCTCATTTTCGCTCGCTGGAACATTGCCAGCACAAACCACTGACCTCTACCTCCTGGACGTTACGTTACGTACTAAAAGGCTGTATTGTCTGACCGTTCATGAATATTCATGTTTTTGCTTACCTCGGCAACATGTTTGCTTTTACTAAATGGAAAAAATTACGGTGGGGGGTTGGATGAAATGGACATAATGAACCAAGAAGAAGTGATCTATGATAATTCATGCTTCTTATCCTTCGTGTGCTTGACCTATAATCTTAAAATCGCTTGGCAAACTGAGTCCAAAGTTCGACTTGTTTCACATGTGTATTACAGGCAATGACGAGCTTGCAACCTATTTTGATCGAATTACGGTGAGGGAACTTTCAAAAGTCAATGGGACATGAGGGTTCCAATGAAAGAGCTAGTGATAACGTACGTCGGGGTGGATGTGCTTTTCGTTGAAACAAAAAATGAATTTTTAACGATTTTTTTTGGGTAGAATTCCATAGGCTAACATGTTAGGCTACTGATTCTGACGATAGGGGGGCGTTGTGAAATGAGACTAAACGGAGCTATATGGGTTACAATGGTACTTGAACTACAATTTTGCTGCACGTACAAAGTCGCCTTTCCATTCTGCATGTAGCTAAATAAAAAGATAGCATTGATTACATTACATTGCATGAATGATTTTTGTTGTAATCATTTAAAAATCTACAAACTTAATGCACTTTCAACACAATATTCTTCATAATATCTGCCAGCCCTTGTTTTTTTTTAACTTTGAAGGAGAATGCTGGTCTGCAAACAAAAAACAATGATAGGAGCTGGCATGAAGTCCACTTTCAACAAAAGTATCCTTTCCTCAAGGTTCAGCCACTTCTCTCGCAAACATGATCTGTAATTAAGACATTACAATCATGTTGATCAATATTGTCGAATGATCACCTGTTTACTTTTTTAAGCGTTTATTCAAACGAGCTAACATCTAGTTCGCGTAGAGTATATGGAACATTTACAGTCGAAAACTGAAGTCTATTTCTACAGCGAAAGACTGCAGCTTGTTAAATAATTATACATGTTGATGACGTTGACTTGCTCAGAAATAGGTCGCCCTCTAGTGGCAGCTGATTTTTGGTTCGATGGAGCAAGCTGGGTTTTGTTTGTTACCGAATGTTTTGATTTATCACAAATCGTATTCTGAAGGATATTCAGTTCACAAAAGGGCACAGAGGTCAGTATATTTATATATCTGATGTTTACCTGCAATCAAGTGCTGTTATGTAAGGGATTATGACGATTAATTTGGATATATAGCTAAGTCTGGCAGTATGTAGCGATACGTTCATGTATACATGTATTGTGCGACTGTGTAGGAATTTACGTAGAACGGTAGAACCATTTATGAAATATTCTATAAGGTGAAGAGTAATGACTGATATGATGTGAAATATATGACCTATGACTGTATGAGACGGTTTCATTTATCATATAAATGAAAGGACTTAAATTAGGGTAATTTAGGACAAAGATAAATGAAGTGTTTTAGGAAGGTCTGGAAGGATCTGTACTTTCTATTTTCGTGACTCTACCACATTTACAATACATGACACGATACTTTCAGCCCACAGCAATATTATAAGTAAAGTGGCTATTTCTATAGCGGAAGACTGCCGCTCGCATTCAAATTACATAGCACAATATACAAACTGTCCTTCCAGCGGAGGTGCGAGATTCGTCAACGATGTCATACTCGATTTAGTCGAAAGACGAATTTCAAAGAAACAATTGGTAGCTAGGTTCAACTTTGACGTTAATCAAAGGCAGAACGAAAGTCGATAAAGTCATTATTAGTCGGAGGCAGGAACAGACCTGCAAACGACGAAACAGAAATCGGAGACGAAGAAGGTAAGAAAAGAAGTTCTTACCTTCATTCAAAGTTTGACGTCGACGGTGTTCAAAGACAGAACAAAAGTCGATAATGCCCACATTCAATTCATAATTAGAGTTCGCAACAAACTTCAAAGTTCAAACGCAAAAACGGAGGTCGATGACGAAGACATGGTTATGGTGTATTGGTGAAGATGCTAATAAAGAACGACGCCGATATTGAAACTACTCATTTGTCCTGTTGCGTATATACAGTTCGTTTTAGAAAAAAACGAAACCGAGTCTTATCGATATGTTATCCTAACTTAACCACGGCGCGCCGCCCACCAAGGCGCGCCTCGGGGTCATGGCGAGGTGTGCGCACGTTCCCTTGAGCATATAACACAGCCAGGCTTCTTAAAGCAGTCGATATCTCTATACTATTGAATTGAATGTATTGTCTACTGCAACATTACAAATTTAATTACAATTCACCGATACAACAATTCACCGATACAACATACACAAAACATATCAATTTTATTGAGCGTGTTTACAAAATAATTATAATAAATGATAACAATGAAACCAAATTGTAACTAATAACTCAATAAAACACATTTCAATAAGAAAATGACAAAAGAAGAAGGGCTATTACAATAAGCGATCGCCGGATAGCGTGATAGCAAGGGGAAAGGAGGGGGGGGGGTACACAAATGGTGATATTGATGTTGTTAATGATTGCCATGAAGGTAATGATGTTGATGATAATGAAGATTATGGAAATGAACATGAAAATATGCTGAGTCGTAAATATGCCTAACACGGAATATCTATGTATTGTGGATATCCATTTCACGTCTTCCTTGAATTCCTATTCTGGTATCTACCATCACGTTTACCAATCTTGACATATTTTGATTAGCTGCTTTGTTTATTTGACAGTGTCTGATGGTTCGTCATAAACATGGCATCGTTTGCGAGTACTAGAGATGCTTCGAGGACATTGACTGATATTTCAGATATCCTTCCCGCTGACTCTGCAGCTGCTAAAGCAAAACGGATCAAAGAATTCAGTGGCGAGGTCAAAAGATGTCTTACCCTTGTCAAAGCCAGTATCAAACACATTCAGGGTTGTGAAGGTTTCCCATGCACCTCGTGTTTTAAAAGTATGCATGATATTAAAACACTTTCCCGTGACCTTAACATTGATCGGAACGCTGTAGGGGATGGTTTGGGCATTGACACAGACTTTTGCAAAATGTTTGCTTATACTTGGAAAAAGGGAGATATTTTAAAACAGATTGAAGACGCTAATCCACAAGAAGAACTATCACATGAAACCAGACAAATGTTTACATTGTATTTCGAACTGCTTCGTTCCGCCTTGGGTAGTACGCATCATTCTGATTACTTCTGTTTACAAATGGAAGAAGATGGATGCCTTTCTTTGATTGTCGATTGGTTCTCACACCTCATGGAGAGTAATAAAGCGATGAACGAATGGGTAGATGACTTGACGTTTGATGTAATAAGTATATTGTACAACGCCTGCAGAAGAGTACCGTCCCTCGCTCCTAATCATCACCGGGTCGTGCCTGCTTTGCAAAAGTTTGGCGAGTCGAAACAGAGCTTGACACAGATAATAGCAACCATGACGTTGGCAAAGCTCGTTAAGAAAGAAGAGGCCGACAAGCTTTCCACCAACTTCACCTGTATCGCAAGACTACTTTCGCTGTTGAAGGAATGTGTCTCCAATTCTGATCATAGGGCAGTATTGGATCACATTATATTTGCTGCAGTGGAGATGGTTCAAGCTGTAGATGAGATGGCAATCAATGACAACAACAAACGGCTCATAGTAGAAGAGGGAGGAATTCCTATCCTCGCTAAATTGCTACAACAAGAGTGTTCAATGGAGGAGAAGACTTCTGCGGCAAACGGAATCTGGAGACTAGCATTTATCAAGGAGAATAAAGAAAAACTGCGTAAAGAACAGGGAATTATCTATAGTAAATAAACATCCTTTACATTTTTTCATAATCATGGTAATATCAGAGGGTAATATTAACAACTTCATATGTTGTTTTAGTTAAATTGTTACCATTAGCGTGCGAGATGCCCTCATATCGATAACAGACTTTGAATAATTATGATGGATTTAATGTTTTCTTCAGTTGAAATCATAGGTGTAATAAACGGGGAGGGGGGATGGGGTAACACTGAGACATTTTGGTAACCACCACGATATGTTTAGCGGAAGGGAGGGGGGGGGGGGTAATATGTAATACTTGTCTTAAGATGAGTAAATAACAAAATCCTTTTATGAGTAGCAGTTTTAAGATTGAATATTCCCATCATGTGCATCAATAACATAAAACGTTGTGCAGTGCAGTACTGGGCCTACAATAAGTGAATATTTTTGTGCATCTATTGTGTTTAGAGATAGAAGGGCCTTAAGTATGTGTTAAAGTTAAAAGTAAATGCCCTTCTGGCTATAAACAGACGATTTCATATTTTCTTTTATCACGAAAACAAGATCTGACGGAGAATTCCCATGGTAAAAATGGAAAGCTCCGCAATGCTTGTATGGGCGCTCTCTTCGAGATCTACGAATCCAAACTTCCCGAAGGCCTGACGCACAGGAAAACAGATGTCGAGTCACAGCAGAGGGCGCCGTCGGACAGTGCGAAGGCCAGTGGCCACATTATGCTCAGCTACAAATGGGAACATCCATCCAAACCTGTAATGCGAGAGGTCAAGAAACAGCTGCGCCAAAGAGGCTACAACGTGTGGATGGATGAAGACCAAATGAGTAAGATTATCTGGAGACATTTTTCGTTTAATAGGAATAATGACAACTTTCAAACATGACATAAACTATTATTCCAATGCATGTCTGGTTTCTGTCTTTCATTCAACGTTGCAATAAATAAGCTTATCGGATGAATTCCGAATGTGGCTCAAGCAGGTGATTACGGGAAATTGATTTTTGAATAATATTTTCTAATTTTAGCGCTACTCCTGTACCATCTTGGCTGCTGGCAATTGCATATCATCCACAATTTATTTTCCCCAAAAACTAGAGCTGGCATACCCATGGTATTTCTTCTTCTTCTTCTCCTTTGTCTGCGTTTTGCCCCTTCTTCATCTCCTTCCCTTTCTTCTTCTTTTTCAAATTCTTCTTCTTATTTCTTCTTCATTTCTTGTCTACTTCTTCTTTTTCCCCTTTCCCCCCTTTTCTTCGTTTTCTTGTTCCTCCTTTCTTTTCTTCTTCTTCTTCCCTTTCGTCTGCTTTTTGTTTACTTCTTCTTCTTCTTTCATGTCTCAGTGGGTGATAAAATCGGTGCCATGGCAGAAGCCGTAGAGAATGCTGATATGGTCATAGCTTGTATCACACGTGGTTACCAAGATAGTCACGAATGCCGTACAGGTGAGAACAGATTTACCTCTTCTTTTGATTGATGTCGGTAGAAGGTCCTCAATACCAGTCGTCCATGTGCAGAAGGTCATAGTTCGATGATACCAGACTTGGTGAAAATTCCTTTGATGGGTATACAAGTCTGCCACAGCATAACCGTGGTTCAATCAAGAAAATGTAAGAAATTGACTTTACAATACGAGGGAATGCAGAACTTTACATAATGCCTCAGTCACACCTTTGCGTACGATGCTGCGTATTGCTGCGCTGTACGGGGTATATCAATACGGTGCCGTTCCCAGCAATACGCAGCCCCGTTTGCCCGAAACGTAGTGCGCCGTGGGATGTAGGCCAATTTTATCTCTGGATTCAAGTTTTGTTACGTCTTGCCAAGTTTTCTCACGGTCTACCACGGTATCCGTGACGGGCCGTGGGGGGGATGGGATGCTGAGTCCCGGAGGCTCCAAGGCGCACTACGGTTCGGTCCGCGTTCTACCACGGATGCCAGAACGTTCCCTCCCGGCCCGTCACGTTCTGATGGGGTCCCTCACGTTTCCCACGTTCTGATCAAGGTCTGACACGTATTTCACGTTCTGTCAAGGCTTTGTACGGATGAAACGTGGACGCAGGGCAGCTCTGGAGCACGTTTGTGCCGGCGGTATAAAAAGAAGGTCTCCCAAGCAATAGCAATCATGGTATTCTGAGACCTCGCGTTGTGTCAGACCGTAGTAGAACGCAACGCGCCGTAGCGTGCCGGGCGCTTAAACCGTCCCACTAAGGACCACCCCAAGTTTTGTTACGGCCTATTACGGACTGTCACGTTTTGTTACGTTCACCCCGGTTTATTACGGCCTACTAGGTTTTTCATCCGCACCGTGACTGCCGTGGCAATTTTTTTGACAGTTTAAAAATCTGACACGGTATCAACGGCAATCACGGCCTGTCACGTTTGCCCATACGGTCCCCCGCGTTGTGTCACGTCAATCCCGTTTCGTCCACGGTGGCCTGAAACGTGGTTGCCGTGGCCGCCGGGAACATAGTGTAAACGTAGCATTAAGCTTTTGGTTCAGCTGGAAGAAGCAGAGGCGAATGATGTTTATTTATTAACGTTATGAAGCGCAGCGACAGTGATTGATGCTAGGCAACTAATCGCAGTGAGAGAGAGAGCTAAAGCGAACGGCGTACGAGCTAGACTCGTAGCGTATCGAACGGCAATTGCAACAGTTCTTGCTGCTACGAGTTGTAGGCGAGCAACAGCGCAACAATACGCGCAATCATGCGAACGACAACGAGCTCTAGCGAGGTAAATCGTGCAAGGAACGCAGCTATAGGCAGTGACACGCGCTCCAAAAAAAAAGAGGTGTGTATGGTTGCGTATACCTGCGCTAAGCCACTCGCTGTTGCTCGCATTCACTGGTTGCCACTCGTATCCGCTCGTAGGTGATTTGACCTTGCGTTTGCTTGCGATAGTTTAGAAAATTTTAAAACTTGCGAGTGGCAAACGCAGGCCTTTGCGCTAGTCTGCGTATTGAGTACGCAGTGAGCCCATTTCGTTGCGCTTTATTGGGTATGACTGCCTATGTCTGCGTTCGGGCAATACACAGCAATACGCAAGCCCAATACGCAAAGGTGTGACTGGGGCATTAGGCCTGTATGTCAGACAACTGGAGGCTAATCCTATTGACTGACAATATATGTCATTGCTTAAACACTCGATTGGCGTCGAATTCCCTATGGGCAATGGCGGATTCACCCCACCGGTACAAAAAAAGAAAAGAGAAGGGGTAAAAAGAAAAAGGAGGGGAAAAAATAAAAGGGGAGAGCGAAATGTGATTTTCTCTTTGGAATTCAGATAACGTCCGCCAAATGACTTTTTGGTTTCCTCTCTTCAAATTCATTTTAATCACTCATGCGTGAAATATGGGTTGCATCAAATCGTTCGTTCGTGTCTCCTTAGATCAAGAAGGTTATGTAAAGTTCCTTTATTAAAAGTAGATTAAATTAAATTAAGTTCTTCCATCGCTCGATTGCTGCAATGGCCGTTTCATTAACAAGGGACAGGTCTTCATCTGTGCAATCCGTTCCGCCGCACTGCAAGAAGTGGTCCATCGTCTGAGTCTCTCCGCAGTCGCAGAGAGTATCTCCTTCATGGGCATAGCCCCATCTTGCCATATTGACCTTACACCGTCCCATTCTCGTCCGCATTCGATTTAGGCATTGCAACTCCGGCCACTTCAGGTTAATATCTTTGATGAGTACGGGCTTGACTGATGGTGGAGGATTCTGTTCAGGTGGTGGGACAGAATCGAGGAAGCTGTGTCGTGATATAAGTCGTTTGTGGAGTTGTAAGTAACCGTGTAGCATGTGTATGTCATCTGTCGCCTGCTTCATCCGTTCCTTTAGGCAGGTGTTAGTGCGCCTTTGGTTAGGAGATCCAATGCCAGCGAGGTGATATATCTCCTCAACTTTTGTTGGTTTCAGACAGCCTGTTATCTTTCGATATGTGTTATTGAGTGTGGTGTCAAGCTTCTTCACATGGGCTGATCTGCTCCAAACTGGGCAAGCATATTCTGCGGATGACATGCATCAAATGAAAGAGGAGGATCTAAGCTTTCCAAATATGTGTGATTTAGTCATTATAAATGTGACTAACCTATGATAAAACATCGATAACTCTCGGTCTCGTTTTTTCTGGGACGCACTGTATAACAACGCAGTTTATACAGTGTTTTCCAGAAAAAAACGAAACAGAGAATTATCGATGTTTTATCTAAACTTAATCACAATACAAATTGATAAATGACACATATTTGTAAAGCTTAGATCCTCCTCTTTCATTTGATGCAACTCATATAAGGTTGATTGCCAACGAAATGGTGTTAAGTCTTTGGTCAATTCTGCTTGTTGCTACATCAGGCATCCAGTGAAAACGAATTCGTTAAAAAAATTGGAAATGCAAGCACTACTTTAAACAAACAGAACGTCGTCATTCCTTGCTCATTTTTCCTGATCGAGGTGTCATATGAAAGACTACTTTCTTGAAATGTGATTTTCTCTTTGAAATTCAGAAACCGTCCGCCAAATTGATTTTTGGTTTCCTCTCTTCAAATTAATTTTAATCACTCATGCGTGAAATATGCATTATATGAGTTGCATCAAATACGAGAGGAGGATCTAAGCCTTCCAAATATGTGTCATTTATTAATTATAAAGGTGACTAAATTATGATAAAACATCGAAAATTCTCGGTTTCGTTTTTTTCTGGGACGCACTGTACACTAGATACAAATGTTACAAGTACTACTGGTGAAGTACCAGACCACCGTCTGTGTGCATTGTGTAGCAACGCAACATGTACAACGTCTGGCGACGTGACAGATCACCTTTCTGTAACTTCTAACCAATCAGAAGGCCTCGTTTTTTTCCATGAAATGCCGTTTGACATTTGGGTGATGGACATTAATGCGCCAAATGTGGGTATAAAATTGCAAATGCTTCCTACTCAGGAAGGGTGTTCTGACCTCCTTCCAGACAAACCCCCGCTTGGTCGCTCCGCTCTCTCGCCGCTGACGCCTTCCTCTGTCGCTTCGCTCCATCGTTTTCCATATATTTCACCCCATGCCAATCTGTGCCCCCCCCCCCGGTAATAAATTCCTGGATCCGCCACTGATGAGAGCCCACTAATATGCGTTTTAACCTATCACTTGAAATCATCAAAATGATATTAGAGTACCGCAAGGATACGCACAGTCATATGCGTGCGGGACTACATTGAACTTCGCAAAAAAAGTTTGGTCCATATTTGAGCTGTTTTGGTGCTATATGGGGAATATGCAGGAAAGATGTCTCACCTCCCTGGAATATGAAAGCATTTCGGAAAAAAAAAAAATGTTTCTTTTTAAATCAAATTTCTTTTCCGACTGATATGAAAACACTGTGATAGCTTATTTGTCTTATTTGTACCATTTAGTCGACTCGACATTCTCATTAATATCGAATTTTCAAATGGAACTTTTATGTCATGTTTTCAGAAGCGTCTTATGCTTACGAATGTAAGAAGAAGATTATCCCAGTGAAAGTGAGCAATGACTTCAAAGCCTCCGGTTGGCTAGGCTTTATCACGGCAGGGAAGATCTACTACACTGTTCAGCGAGCCGAGCTTGTCTCCGAGGTACTCCCCATCATCATCAAAAGAGAATTCGCAGTTCACACAGAACTGGTCCAGAACGTGATCTCTGCTCCCGGTATGTCACTTGAAAACACTTTACAGAGAGAGGACGAGAAAGAGAGAGAGAGAGATAATATGTATAAATAGGAGAGAGCGATAGAGAATAAGAGAAAGAGAAAGTACGTTAAGTGTACTAGTATGTAAAATAAATTGGGAACAGCTAAAGCACAAAGCCTACGCGTCTAAGTAGTCTAACTGTGCATACACCGTTACGTATATCGACTGACAAAGATCTGCGCCTGCAAATTAGAAATTCAACTTTCTCAATAATAATAATGATAATGCTAAATATATTACTCATTGCGGATATTGTATCGAAAATAATATCGCTAGTGATATTCGTTTGTCTCGCAATGTGGTAAATAAGGAATCTAAAAGTTCACGACGTTTCGTGTGCATCTGCAACACTTCATCTGGTGATAATAACTACTGTAAGCAACACTGTTAAAAAAATTCTCCATAAAAATACAGAAAAGTGCCTGCAGCAGAGTCTCGAGAACTCCTGTAATTTTACAGAACTTTGTTATCACAATTCACAAGTCATCAGTTTTTTAACAGCAAATATGGAGGTGATAAATACAAATTTTCTGTTTTTTATATATATATTTTTCCAGAACTCTAGAGAACTCCAGTTTTTTTTACACCATATTTGTAACCATAATTTAAAGCTGATCTGTTTAATAACATACAATCTGTAAGTGATTATAACATTTCATTTTTGTAAAAAAAAAAGACAGAAAAGTGTCTGATTCAGGGTTTACAGGAATCCTTTAGCTTTGCCACATTTTTCTTTTCACAATTTACAATTCATCTGTTTTTTAGCCGCAAATCTGCATATGATAAATGAAATTTATTCTTAAAAAAACAGAAAGATAACTTGCCGAACTACAAGGAACTCCTGTAATTTTGCAGCAGATCTACTATCAAAATTTACAGCTCATCTTTTTAATAACAAGCCATCTATGATACATGAAATTTATCTTTAAAATAAAGACAGAGGAGTGCCTGAATCAAGGTTTACAGGAGTGCTTTAATTTGACTACATATTTCTCTTCAAAATCTACAGTCCATCTGTTTTGAAACAGAAAATCGGCATGTAAAAAAAAAATGAATAAAAAATAAACAAAAATAAAAAATAGAAAAATTATAACGGAATGAAAAAATAATAAAAAGGGCAGGGTGCTTGCAGAAGTCTCGAGAAATTCTGTAATTTTATAGCATGATTCATAATTTACAGCCAATCTGTTTTATAACATTTGTGTGTAATAAATGAAATTTCTCATGAAATTATTTAAATTATATCCTATAGAAATCCTACAAACATGTTCATGAAAAATCTGTAAGACCTTAATGCTAGAGTGTGTATGTACAAGTTACCATCAAAACACACACTAAAAAAATAAATCTTGTGACTGCTGCAGGCACCTGCTTTAATTTTACAGATACACAAGTCAGTCAAACAAACAACTGCAACATTTTGTAGTTTTTCAAGGGTTTATTTATCATTACCAATTACAAACATGTAAATACTGATCTGCAAGGAGCTTAATCAACAGTAAAACAATAAAAGCAAACTTCAGTAAGTAGCAAATATATCAAATGTAACAAAAACTATATGGCCTAACAAACAACTGCAACATTTTGTAGTTTTAAAAGGGTTCATTTATCATTACCAATTACAAACATGTAAATACTGATCTGCAAGGAGCTTAATCAACAAGAAAACAATAAAAGCAAACTTCAGTGAGTAACAAAGATATAAAATGTAACAAAAAACTATATAGCCTACGGGGTGCCCCCCCCCCCCCCCATGATATGAAATCGTAAAGAGTCATGTTTAACCGAGGTATATCATTTATTGCTAATTCATGATCGACATGCCACCACTTCTGGCGCAGGTGAAATTTTATTTCCTCTCTCTCTCAAAAAAAAAAGGGCATCCTGTATAGACAAGCATGACATTCATGCTATAAACCTGATAAAATTTATACCAAATAAAAGAGGAAGATACTCTTTTAGGACATACCACAGTCTTTGAAGAATAACATACATTAGAGATTATATAGATTTTTGAAAGTGGACTTTTTTTTTCTGACTCACCCTGTATAGATGCCTAAAGAAAAGGGCACCTGCATTCTTCATTCCTTTACAAAGATTATTTTGGCTCAAACCAATAATGAAAACCTTTAAAATCTGGAGGCATAGAACCTACTGCAACACATGACTTGTATGTGATTGGCATATTTAAACACATACAAAACATAATTTAACACATTTCTAAAAAAATAAATGATTGGCATGATCAGATATCATATTGCAAATAGTGTGAAGTGCAGAAAAATACAAATCACAGTCCAAGGATCATAACATGTCGCTCTTCTGGTTGGGTAGAAGAGAAGCCTTCCAATCAACCATCTAAACCAAATTCTAACGGGATCCCTAAGACCACTTTGAGGTGCTCTTTCAGATGTGCTATAACAATGCTAAAACTGTGCCGGGGGGGGGGGGGGTCTATTTCAAACATGTCCATTGTAACATAGAAAATGTAAACAAAATGCACACTAAATCTAACCTGATGATATTTTGATGCAATTCTGCTCGATTTGAGGGTCACACACTCAATGGTCGGAATTCACAAATGAAGTTTAAGTTTAGACCATGGTTTATGCAGATTTTGTGTATGATTAGCTGACAAAGATCCAGTATAAATGCACGCTTTTGGCAAAGTACTAGAAATTCATGATTTTTGCCATGGTTTAAAGCTATGGTTTAAAATCATAGCAACAAGCATGAATTGAGCGCCCTTTGCCATACAGCGTGCCTTCATATTGGACCTTTCTCAGCATACACGCTAAATTAAGCGCAAATTATACACAAAATCTACATAGACCATGATTTAACCCCCCACAGAGTTTAAAGGAGAATGAAAGTCAGACATTTACATGATTTCAGTGAATGGAGAATACCAATGAGACTTAACAGTAAAAGTTTGAGCAAATTTGGATAATCCTTTTTTGGGTTATGGATTTTTGAAGTTTTAAAAAATCCTTATTATGGACTTCCTTAAGTTGGCAATTCCGCTAGAATTTGTGATGTCATTGTGCTCAACTCTCCATTGGTTATGTACAGAGAGTTTCACAACATTTTATTTTTATAAAATATTAAAAGGGCAATTGTATTGATTCTTTCAGACATACTGCAGAATTGATGTAGCCATGTCATACAAAAACAAAATACACTGGCGGAAATATTATTTTTGATGAAAATTAGAAAAAAGTGAAACTCTCTGTACATAACCAATGGAGAGTTGAGCACAATGACATCACAAATTCTGGCGAAGTTGCCAACTTAAGGAAGTCCATAATAAGGATTTTCTAAAACTTCAAAAATACATAACTCGAAAACGGATTATCCAAATTTGCTCAAACTTTTACTGTTAAGTCTTGTTGTTCTTCTCCATTCACTGAAATCATGTGACTGTCTAACTTTTATTCTCCTTTAAGCCTCCTTTGTGAGTTCGGGCCAAGAATATCAAATTAATATGGCCATCAGTTCTCATGATTGAAGATGGCATAATGTACATTATTTTCCTAAACAGCATACAAATGTCTATTTTTGTTCTCAAAATACCCACTTGCCTCAATGAAAAATATGTACATGTTTCCAATAAAAGATGAAGATGATGTACATAGCATAGCTGCCAACCTTTGAAAACACAAATTAGTACATACTCAGCACCTCAAAAATTTGTATTTTTCAACCGATCCTCTTCTCAACTATTTCAAAATGTAATATTGTTGTATCGCAGTGCGAGTGCGAGTCGCTTGCGATTTGCTAGCAACTGCTTACAAAGTAAATACTTTTTTGCTTTAAATTTGTTCTGTCAACATTATATTAAATTTAATATACATGTATGAATATAAGAACAATGCAGGTCCATGACAATTCATTTCAAGTACATAGCTAAGAGAGAGACATGGGTTGTTCTTATATCCATATAAGTACCTTGGACTACAAACTTTTTACAGATCTGCCAACCTCTGGGAATGAAAATTGTATTCTTTGGTCCCCAAAACTGATGTGCACTGCTCTTGCAGATGAAAAAAAAACAACAACATTGAAACACAGGTATAAACACAGTGGTTTTAACAACATGATTAAAGACATTGGATCACATTGCTATGATTGGGAGAAAACAAATTACTTGAAAGTTGAAGTTACCTGAAATACACATTCATCCAATTACCAATACTTATGTAAGTTTTATGAAATAGAGACATATAGAGATGATTTTTCTATACGATTTAACAAAAAACACCAAAAAACGAAAAAATCTTACTGGTTGGCAGCTCTGACATAGGTTTTCACACAAAACACAACTGAAATATTAAAAGGGAAACTAGCCATCTAAACTTGCATTGATAATGTACGTTCAAAACTGCCCACCAACGAGCCAAATGTAGCCAAAGTTGTGTGATATTGGAACACACATTGAGAGTTTGTACTGGTTTTGGTCAAGGAACATAGGAAAGAAATTATGTAAACCAACTATACTAAAAACAACCTTCAAAAGAACAAATATATATCAAATGATAGAGGAATACATATATAGGACCTAGTGAGGCTTTCTTCTCTCATGCCTATACAAATTAAAGTAAAATACAAGTAACATAGCAAACTGATCTGATAATCTATTGGCTTGTTTATCAAAAGCTTTTTTACCATCTTTTCTTCATGCATCATATCCTATTTAAAAAAATCTGCCAGTCACTTTTGGTCCATAAGATAAGCAATTTGCAGGTTGAAAGAGTAACATATGATTAATTACTTTCAAAACACTTCTATTTGCAAGCAGTTAAATCAGTTGCTATAGACTAATTCCCCACAGACCATCCATTTAAGATTTCATTCAGCCTGGTCTTTTTTACAGCTCACCAAGTTTTGCCAAAGTGTTATAAAGCAAAAACTACTATGAACATGTTGTGATTTTGATGTCAGTTACTAAAGTTACTAAAGGTATTTTTTTGCTACCCAGGGGTCCCTACAGATGGCCCGCACTGGGACCATCTGCGGGGACCCCTGGGTAGCAAAAAAAATTTCCCCGCAAGCCACCAAAGCCTAATGTGACAGGGCCTTAAGGAAATGTTGCTCTTACCAATGGTATTAATAAGTTGATCTGTGTGCTATCAGAAGTGTGTCAGGCATTGTTCATGGGACACCCTGTATACATAGTTGAAGAAAATCAACATTCAGGTTCGCTTTCAGGAAGGCTGGCGAAAGAATCAGTTCTTCTACTGAAGGGACTGGTAGTGGCTGGACGTCAGGCTCTGGGGATAAAAGCCAGTACATCCCGGTGAATTGGCCACAAGTCTTTAGTTCATTTTGAAGCCAGTTGCGGTCATCATTGGTAATACTCCTCGTAAGAGGGTTATAGTCCTTTGGTGGCGGGTACATCTCATCAACAGATTTAACGGTTGCTGGTCCCTTCTTCTTACGCCACTGGCATTCAACGTCTGTCCTGCTGATGTTGTGGATGCCAAAGATGATGAGGGTTGCTGCGTGGCTGCACTTGTAGTGACCACGCGGACAGTCGCACCTTGACGAGGTAATGCTCTTCTCACCCAGCTGTACCTACAAATTAATTTGAGAAATAAAAAAAGAGAAAACCAATTAGAATATAATAACAAAATAGCACTGAAAATGCCAATTAAAGTCATAAAGTTATTTAAAAAATAATGTTAATTCATTGTGTAATCCATCCATGTAAGTAATTATTATATAGAATTTTTAAACAATAAAATACAGAACATATTCATAATATATGTTTTCACTGAAAACAAAACAAAAATGGGTAAAGCACACTGGAGCTGGCCATCGTGTATGAGGCTGTAATTTGTCTTTAGTTACGTTAGCTCTGATTCTGAATCTGAAGTGAAGGCAACTGGCTTTCGACCTTGACTATTTTCCTTCATTTTTTAAAGGATATGATCATATGGATGGAGTAAATGATAATCATGTTCAATGAGTTAGTATTCAAACCGAGAAATAAATGACGGAGTTCATGTCACAAACTTTGCAAAGCCTAGTTCAATTTCAAACCCCCGACAGTCGTTGAATTTACTGTGCACAAACACAAATATGCGCGAGTGGGACTACAGACAGTAGTCCCACTCGCGCATATTTGTGTTTGTGCATGTGAAGACATGACATTTTTTCGTGAACTACAAAACTCACCACAACGTTGTAACTTTTGTCTTTCATGCTGGCTCTAACAACTCCACGTAGTTCACCTGGAAAATAATCAAATTTCTCTACATGGTCTGATTTGTAGTGGTTTTCCCCTCGTTGCAGTGATTTCGGCTCGTCTGAAAAAAAAGATGCTAAGGCTGTTATCGAAATGGCGTCCATATTTGCTAATGCAAAGTCAATGCAAAAAGTCGCACGCGCGATGTCGGGCGGTTCAGCCACGCATAGCAACCTTTTGTGTAGAGCCAGTCAAGCGGTCGTCTGGGGGCAGTGACGTCACGGCTTCGGTACTCTATAGCTGGCGCTGGCCCGGCGCGCCCGGCCGGTTCGTTCTGATCTGATCGATCGCCATGCATGCATATATGGGCGCGAACGAAGTGCACGCATGCATGTTACACGCTATCGCTAACGGTAACAAAAAAGTTGGCGGCAAGAAAAAAGAAAAGAAAGAAAAAATAAAATAAAAAAACAGAAATCTGAATAAGATATGAAAGCACTATTAAAACTTCCTGTTAGAAAAAAGAAAAAAAGAATAGAAAAGAAGAAAAAGAAGAAGATTAAGAAGATGCAGAAAAATTACGGTACCGGTATAGTTACAGTTTCAGTTCGTGGGAGTTCGTGTTGTTTTTATGGCATAAAAAAAAAAGATTTCTGAGAGGTCTACATGAACTTTGAAGTATATATATAATTATGCCTAGCCTACTAAAATTTAGGCCTATATAAAGCATAACCTCTGATAAAAGCAGACTAATTTCCGGTAAAAACGAAATCTTCTTTCCCTTTTAAATGTGCCCGAATTCGGCAGCTTGAGTCAATTAACAGAAAGGTTTTGTATTTTTACCGCAAATTATTTTACGTTGTTGAGTTTAAGGCATTAAAAGGCAGTTAAGGTCTTTTTTTTTTTAAATTGAAAAGGGTATTTTGTAGAACATTAAATATCTATAGGGGATCTGAATGTCCTTGAAAAAAAAACCCTCATCAACTTCTTTTTTAGATTTCTGTCAAATTGCAGTGAAATTCAGCTATTAATTTTACAGAATTGTTTACGGTATTTTCCTCTATAAATTCTGTCTTTTTTATTCATTAAACTAAATGAGATTGCTTTGAATAAATCGACACTTTGTAGAATTAAAAGCAAAATCTGCTTAAAAACATAGGCCTACGAATTTCCATAAAGAAAAAAACAATCCTTTTTTTAGAGAGGGAGAGAGATCCGTCCTTTTCACAGCAGAAAATGTCAAGTAACATTAATTATCAGAGTGGTTCTGTATTATTGTTTCCTGTATTTTTTTTATTCATTAAAACATGAGGTTTACTTTGAATAAAAAGACACTCCATTTATTTACATGGGATCTTCTTTTTAGAGATCTGTTAAATTGCAGAAAGTTTCTAGTTTACATTTTTACAGAATGAATCTGTATTTTAATTTCTGTAGATTCTTTCTTTTTATTCATTAAAACATGAGGTTTACTTTGAAAAAAAAAACGCTCTGTAGAATCATAATAAATCTGCATATTGGATCTGAAAGCATACAGAATTCCTATTAAAAAAAAACATCTCCCTTTCTTATAGAAATCTGTCCTGTTAAATTGCAGAAAATTCCAGTTACATCAATTTACAGAATGGTTCTGTATTTTTGTTTTCTGTAATTTCTTTTTTATTATCCGTTAAAAAATGAAGTTTTCTTAATAAAAAAAGAACATTCCGTAGAATTGTAAAAAATCTGTATATGGGATCTGAAATCACGCAAATTGCCTGTAAAAAAACAAAATCTTCATTTTTTCTAGACATTTGTCCTGTTAAATTACAGAAAATTTGCTGTTACAACACTTTAAAGAATGGTTCTGTATTTTTTTCTCTGTAAAATCTACTGTTTTTTTTAACAGTGAAGGGTCTTTTATACTCTACGGGAGGACCGGCGCACAGTGGGCCAGGGAGGAATCAAAGTGCGCCAAAACTCATGTTTGGGGATTTCTTTTTTATAAATCCAGAGGAAATGTTTGGATTTCCAGGGATTTTCGCTTAAATTGTATTACCAACATTGTCTCTGATGTCTAAGCTTTAAGTTGATACCAGATTTGGCTGCCCGATTCTGCCCGTTATTATGTTAGAGCTGCTTTCCTTGCAACATTGTCCCGAAAAATGTGTTTATTTTGGTCCGCGGTGTCAGAACAAGTGTCACGCGCCCCCTCGCGCCGTGATTTATGACCACGAATCCTTCATGATCCATCTGCGGACCCCCAAAACCCACATTTTCGGGGCAATGTGGCAAGGGAAATCGGCTCTAACATAACAACGGGCAAGATCGGGCAGCCAAATTTGGTATCAACTTGAATCTTAGACATCAGAGGAAAGGGTGGTATTAAAATTTAAGCGGTACACCGCGGAGATCTAAACATTTCTTCTGGATTTATAAAAAACATGGATAATTAGCCCATTTTCAGTGAATTACCCTATAATATATCATGAAGATTGTGTTTCTATTAATTTTAACCCATTCATTCAACGAAATGAACTATCAGGAATATGTGAGAGCAATTTCATATCAATAACTTAAAAACTTCATGTTGAATTGAAAGATTTATAAAATAAGTCACTTTTGCACTAAAACTGTGAATATGTAGGATTTTGCTGTTTGAAGTAGTAAATGTATACCCTTATTGTGCATACCGGAATTAAATATTTCACTGAGGTATTCCTCTATGTATTACCTTTCATCTGGGCAAGAAAAAAATTGAAAAAAATAAATCACCCAAACTTAGTTTTGGCGCACTTTGGTCCCTCCCTGGCCCACTGTGCGGCGGAGCGGTCCATAATTCGATCGATAATTGGAACAATAACGCACAATGCCTATTGGTCGACGCACACGGTGATCGACCAATCACCAGGCCGCTGGATTCGGCCGCTGGTTCGGCTAATGCACCAGGCCTATTGGCCGACGCATACGGTACTCAACCAATCAACGGGCCGCTGGCTCGGACCGTCTGCTGCATGGAATCGACCGGTGTTGGCTGGCAGGACGGCGAGTGTCATGGCGGCGTATCGTCCGCATCCTAAATTCGGGGATATCGATCCCGTTGTCTCTGTTGAAATTATTAGGATTGAGACGGATATTGATAGCTTCTTTCACCCTCCGTGTATACCAATGCCGTTCCTGGGAAAGGCACTGAACCCCGTCCCAGTCTGGTAGAGTATAAAATACCCTTGCTTTCAGTAGTTATTATCACCAGATGAAGTGTTGCAGATGCACACGAAACGTCATGAACTTTTAGATTCCTTATTGACCACATTGCGAGACAAACGAATATCACTAGCGATATTATTTTCGATAATAATAATGATAATACAAATATTTAGCTTTTATATAGTGCTTAATACAAGGTTTTTAAGCGCTTTACAAATATACTATTACCCCGGTCCCTGGGGAGCGTTTCAGCTAGGCGTTACCTGACGCTCAAAAATTGTTTGTCCAACAATGACGATCGCATCCTATCGGGTACCCATTTAACACCTGGGTGGAGAGTAGCAAGTACATGTTAATATATTGCCAAGGGATATTAGTGCCGTGTCGGGATTCGCATCTTCGACATTCGCATCTCCAGTCAAGCTCCTTAAACCACTCGACTACGACACTCGCAATATTTTTTTTTTTAAACTGAAGCCGTTATTGGGAAGGGAAGGAGGAAATATTGATATCAAAGGATGCGGTGTTTTCGTAACGATCCCCAGGGTGCACTGCAAAATGATACGAACATAAGGATTCGAGTAATTATAAATCTTTTGGCAAAACATCAATCACAGCATTATTACATGTTTTCCACTCTTGGTCTAGTTGTAAATGGGTACATAACACATGATTGGGTAATATCAGCTAAAGGGCCCTGTCGAAGAATATCATTGATGCCGATGGGGCTTCCCAGGTAGGCCAGGGTTAAGAATGTTATTGCTTTTATTAGTTAATATTATAACACCTGTCACTGTTAGGAGCCACTTTGCTACTTGGGGTCATCAAATTGATCATGTCGTACAAGAGGCTTCGAGACGATTGTTTATGTTGTGCATCTTAAAGAAATGCGATGCATCCTGTAGTGATCTAGTTACGATTTACGCATCCCATATCCATCCGATTCTAGAGTATGCCTCACCTGTCCGGTCTTCTTCAATCACTTGTCAACAGTCTGAGAAAGTTGAGAGAGTTCAGAGGCGTGTGACCTAGATCATTCTCGGTTTTACCCCTCTCACCTAGGATGAAAGTCTAAATCTACTCTCCTTTCAAGCAAGAATAATTGAGCTTGATACTAAGTTTGCCCGCTCGCTACTGGCGTCCCGACACAAAGACTTACTTGCCCAGTGTTCGCCCTCTCCGTATTAATCATGGTTTGGTCATTCCTAGGTTCACGACTAGCTGATATCAAAATTCTGCTGTTCCTTCTCTTGTTCGTACAATTAATAAGCCTTGATTCTCTCTCCCCCCTCTCTCTCTCTCTTTCTCTCTCCATCTCTCTCTGACTTTCTCTCTCAATCTCTCTCTCTCTCTCTCTCTCACCGTTCTCTCTCTCTCTCTCTCTCTCCCTCTCCATCTTTCCTTATTCCTCAGAATCATTTTGATTAGCACATTCACAATTTGATTTACGTTATATTTAAATAATGGCATTGTATAACTGCTTTTTAAAGTCGATTCCAATTTGTAATATACATATTTCTGTATTGTAACCCTTTCAACTCAAACGTAATTATGTTCATTCAGGTTTTAAGGCTTTTATCGTTGCCTATTTTCAAAATATGTTTTCCTCTATTTTCTTTGATTGTTTGGTTTATACTGAACATTGTTATTGTCTGTTTATCTGCTACCATTACCGTATAACAGTTTGGTAATTTGACGATCTTGACCACTACTTTCTCTAGTTTATTGTGGTATTGTATTGATTGAAATGTATTATTTTGTTCATCTTTATTACAATCTTGTACTTGTCATACCTGTTCGTTTGGCTCACTATTGTATATTTACTGTATTTATAACTGTATTGTATAACTTGTAAACATGATCAGTTTGGGTCCTTGGACCTTTCAATCATGTATATTTATACGTCTTTTTAAACCGAAACAAATAAATAAAAAATAAATACAAATAAAATATAATTGGTAATACAAATGATAATAATAATTGTCCTTCATAATATCATTAAAAGTTATGATGATGATGATGAAGATGATGTTCATGACACATGTACATGTAAGACGCAAAATTAACTTGAAATCAAATGATCACACTTGACAAAAAAAGAAAACTACACGAAATCATCATTCTTCCATATGAATTTTTATTTTATTTTATTTTTTTCCGGTTATGGTTTTTGATATTTTCTGACAATTAATAATATGTTATGTGCATACTTGTTAAGGGGTCAGTTTTAATAAGCCAATTGGTGCTTGTCATGATTCGCCACTATTAATTGTGTATATGTATTTGTCAGTTATTGATTTGTAAATGCCTTTTAAAGTTGAAATAAATGGAATTGAATTGAAAAGAAAAAAACAGTAAGAAAAAACATAGAAAGATCAATTATATGCCTAACGAAACACCTACGGTTTAAGAAAATTGTTGAACACTTTAACTGATCTCCTATTACATATTCTTCAAGGGGGATTATTTCACAAAAATCTTCAAATTTACAAAGGGTGTGAATAATTATTATGGTCTTATTTTCAAATAGTATGATACCTATTTGTATCTGATATTCATGTATTCCAATAGCCAGTAGTATAATTTCCTCTGATTTATAATGCATATGTCCTCTATCATTTATAAGATATAATAATCATTTCATGATTGTTATTTATATTTATGATTACATAATTATTGTACCATATCGATAATGTGGATATTAGACGGGCTGGTGTAGACCAAATGGCAATAAGGTAATAAACGAATTGTTGTCGACCAAACAGCTATACAACGGCAGTGAATATTTGTATCTTAGTTAAATAACCGTGTAGCAACACATCGGGTTGTATGGAAAGTCGTCATGCGCAAATTTATCGATGTGTCAAGCGCAACTGTCAGTTGAAATAGTAGCAAATTTTGTAAATTATATTGCCTCACAAAAATAAGCGTTTTTGATTCTTTATCTTCCGGGCAATCCATCGTTTCACGGTATTACATATTTAAATATAAATCTTAAGTTCCACAATTAGGTTAAAGAACCTAAGAGGATCAATAAACTGGTATTTTAAGCTATTGATTGAACAATTGATTTGTATACGATTGATTACACATGGTGATCAACGCATTCAATCGCAAGATATCAATTGCTATAAAGGCTTCATGTAACTTGATACAGGATCAATAAGCTGTCGAAATGGATTAATAATCGATTCATATTTCTTGATAAAATGATAACAGGAACAGATGAAGGGACAATATGCGATCTGGCCGAGGCCATTGAAACTGAACAGCAGATGGAAGCATTGGGCCGTGTACTGGGCTTTTCCGCTGCGGAGATAAACCGGTATGCCGCCACAAACCAGAAAGGGGACAGGACAACAGCAAAAGGAACGACGTTCATGCTCCGTGATTGGATACGGAAGGTTGGGACACACAATCAGTTACAAAGTTTGACAGAAGCTTTCAACAAGGCTGGACTAGTCATGCTGTCAGATACACACTTGATGAACGCCGATCCTAACGAAGGTAAACTTGACCAGCTTGAGCAAGACTCAGTATTAAGTGATCGCGCTTCTGCGTCTCTGTGATGCTATTTCGCACCGTACAAGGTTACTCCAGAAACCCACAAGCGGTCGTGTATAACACGTTACCATATAAATATATAATAACTCCTTGTCCAACAATCTAACAGAAAAACAGAAACACGTTCATCTAATAGACAAGTATGGTTTCCTCAAGATGTTGATGTTCTAGGGAGGTTCAGTTCTAAGAAAAGTAAAAACAACTTGTTACCCGTTCACTCGTGTGCAGTCCAAACTTGTGTGTGGACCGCACAGCAGTTATAATTGGCTTATGCCGAAAAGGTGGGTAGCGTCGCGTCGCGTCACGTTGACTTGAACGCGACCGTTCGTCTCAAGCGCCCCCTTGTTTTGACGAAAGGGTGCGTTAACTAGTCTTCCACATCAGTCGTTTATAATAGAATCTAAGGAATAGAAATTTAAGTCCTTTAAATTCAAATAATCAAAATAGAAATAGATTAAAAATTAAATACAACTTTTTTTACGTAGTCTTGCAGATAAGGCGTTTATAAGAATTAAATAAATTAATACATTCCATAAATATTTTAAAATGTCAAATAAAAATAATGTCCATTTCTTTCTATGTATATAATAATTTTGTTGATGTAAACTATTCATGCATAACAGTCTTTACAAAATGAAATAATTGTAAATAACGGAGTAGGCCTACCGTCTTGATGCACCCTTTCGGGATAAGCGGGCGGGGGGGGGGGGGGGCTTTCTGAATTCCATACATAGAAAGAAATGGATATTATTTTTAATTTTAATAAATAAACGACTGATATGCAAGACTAGGTAAACACCTTTTATTTGACATTTGTAAATATCAAAGTAAAACACTTGATTGTTTTTTTGTGTTATTTATTGATTTAATTCTTATAAACGCCTGATCTACAAGACTACGTAAAACTAGTTTAATTTAATTTGTTATCTGTTTCTATTTTGATTATTTGAATTTAAACGACTTAAATGTCTTTTCCTTAAATTCTATTATAAACGACTGATGTGGAAGACTAGTTAACGCACACTTTTGGCAAAACCGGGGGGGGGGGGGGGGGTTGGACGAATGGTCGTGTTCTGACTCTTAACGCACCCTTTCGGCACAACCGAATGGGCTTTACGAATGGTCGCGTTCAAGGCAACGCGACGCGACGCGACGCTACCCACCCTTTCGGCATAAGCCGTTATATGTTGCCTTCTTATTATATTTTCCATTAGTAAAAAAAACCGTGGTTAAAAACAACTCCCTGCGGCAGTATAAAAATGTAATATTACACACACTACCAGGTAATATCTGCATGATAATGTTTAAGTATGTAACACAAATGCATCATGTCAGAGTTTGGTACAGGCATAAGTTGACTATAATTACAATCCATTTTTCCCCTTAAATCCGACGGATTGACCAGCTCTACAGGAAAAGCTACTCGTTGATATAGCCGAAGCGTTAACAAATGACGAAAACGTGGCGGAATTAGGCCGAGCATTGGGGTTTTCTACAGCAGCATTGAACAGATACACAGAAACGAATAGGAGAGGGGATCGGGTTACCTTTAAAGGTACCCGAGATATGCTTCTGGACTGGCGACAGAAGTTCTCCCCCGGCGATCAGCATCAGAAGCTCAAAGAAGCCCTCATCAAGGCCAATCTTGTAGAGCTGAGTGACAACTTTCTCAAAGAGGTACCCAGACCCGAAGGTGAGTGTGTGTGTGTTCGTGTGTGTTTATTCGGGCATTAACTGACGTATATCAATCAGATATGAGTATTTAGGTCTGGGGTCGACCTTCAACATCACCATCCAAAAGACGCAACTCGGTCTCGAACCGGGGTCCGCTGAGTCGGTTTGTATTCGAATTCAGAGGGCGGACCGAACCACGGACAATACAGCTACACCAACGCACAACTCCTTTGACTAACACTTAACCCTATTGGGGGGGGGGGGGGCATCATGCCCCCCCCCCTCCACGATTTTCCTGATTGTTCGGGAACGCATATCGATGGCGCCCCACCGCTCGCTGACTGTTTTCTTTTGAGTCTTGCGCAGCTTTTATTTTTTTTGGTTGAAAATCGGACCTACGGTTACAAGGTCACGTGACCTTTAGTCATTGCATGTCAGCCCGAAAATTGCTCATTTTCGTGATTTGTGTACAAAACATATGGAAAAGTCATTTTTCCTAAAAATAGATCAAACATGGGTTATCGGGTCTTGTTTAAAGTTTTGGTGGTTGTTTTGGGGGTCAAAATAGTTGAATTGTAGTTAGAAATGAAATAAAACAACAAAAACAATAAAAAAATAAGTTAAAAAAACAATGAAATACATAAGAAATTATAAAAACAATAGATAACATAAGGAAGAAGCTGGCACTTCCATTTTTTGGTCATGTTATTATTCAGAATGGTCTTATGAATATATGTAATGCAAAAGAATGCTTAAATATGAATAAACAATTAAGCGATCATAATATATCTAATAACATAACGCCGGCAATAGCATCAATCACTGAGAGAGAGAGAGAGACAGAGAGAGAGGGGGAGAGAGAGAGAGACAGAAAGAGCGAGAGAGAGAGAGAGAGAGAGGGGGAGAGGGAGAGAGGGAGGGAGAATAGTGAAACTGCGAATAAGATCAGGTTTGAATATAATCATTTAATTTTGTGTTCGTTACGTTGTTAGAAAGAGAGGACGAGAGAGAGATATATAAAGAGTGTCCCCCTTCACACCTTACCGTGTTTACAAAGATGTCCATAAATAAATTCAACCTAAGGATTAGTAGTTGTATATAATATATTATTTGTATGGTTTTATATTGCAGATAGTGTTTATGAATACAATTGAATAAATGATGAATACATTCTAAGTAATAACATTTTTATATGGTTTGTAAAGTACTTTGTAGCTAGAAAGGTGTTCTAATTAGTAATCATGGGAACCTTTTGTGTTAGCGGGGATCATTATCAGTTAAATGACAATTTAGGACCGAACATTGCATAGGCTTAATATTGTTGTCATGTTCTCAAAGTTCTCCGTATCTCCTTTTCTCTCTCTCTCTCTCTTAGTTTTGACAGAGTACTTGTTCACTGTTTTTTTATATATAATTTTTTAAGATTTTGTTCTTCGATGCTAATGATTTGTATCTCTCTCTTTTGTATCTTTACGCTACAGCCTGCAAGAAAAAGGAAGACGATGACAAGAGCCCCTAACAGGACAGCCACATCACGAGACCGTGCATGGTCTTCACCGACGTCCATCGTCGCACCCTCCACGCCATCTTCAAAGAAAACAAGCGCCCTTCGAAGAAGATGCAGATCACCATCGCCCAGCAGTTGGGACTTGAGCTCGGCACCGTCCGTAACTTCTTCATGAATGCCAGGAGGTGGAGCCAAGACAAATAGCAGGACAAGAGGTCGGTGAAAAATTTGTTGGGGCACCCCGAAGAGGCGAACAACATCCCAACCAGGGCTCTCTAACACCAACATCAGAGTATAAAGTGTAGTCGCGGTGATGGCGTGGGTGGGGCAGTTGAGAGTGATGGGGGGGGGGGGGGAGGTGTTATTTTTTAATCTTTACCTAGCCTAAGTCGAGACGAGATCGAACATGCCAGAAGACCTGAACCAAAACAGCATCACCTTCGAAGAACCCCATTCCTACATCAGCAGATTAAAGTATACATAAAGCTGCTTTGGACGACTTTCATCTCCAGTAATCCACTTTAAGGAGCATCTACCAGTGAACCTCCAAGGTAGAGATGCGGTCTGTCGTTGCCATGGCGACGATGTTGCACCATCGTTTGGTCATCTGGATGGACATTCTAAGGCTGAAGAATCATTTATTCATTTCCATTTGAAGCTATGGAACTACTTCCTGTAGGGTTGGACTTATGTACATACTGTGCTTTGTGCAAAAGGGTTTCATTTCCGTCTTGAGGAATTTAGCCGTGGTATATATCGTCAATTTCTCATGTTCTCGTACTTCCATGGTTTGTTAAGAAAGTCAACATTTGAGACAGAAGGGCATTAGCTCACATAAATGTTACACATATTAACACCTTTTTGTAAAACGATGTAGCCGTGGTATGTGTTTACATACATTTGAGTGAGGGATGCATATATATGTGGGCTTGGTTGGGTGCGTGTTTTAAAGGGATCCGGTAACTTTGTCTCAGATAATGAAACAAAATTCTGGATTTAGCTAATGCTGCAATTATAATTATAAACCTTTAGGTCAATCAGGAACCCCATGACTTTTACAAGCCGATCGCCTGTCTGATTATCAAGATATTTATGATTGGAATTACAAATTTTGAAAACCGTTTGCCAAACGGTTTTCATAACAATTTTTTTTGTGAGGGACATATATGTGGGCTTGTGTGGGTGTCTGTCCGATGAAAATACCTTATATATATTTGTTTGTTTGATTGATTTTATTTCTGCGTTCAAAAAGATACAAATTCAAATTCAAAGTACACAAATTTGAACCATAACAAATACAATGAATAAAATGTTTAAAAAAGTAATTCAATAGAAAATAATGTAGCATTATATCAAAAGATAAACATGTACGAGGCAGACAAATAAGATAAGATATATATAGTAAATGAAATTAGAGAGGTATTTTAGAACGCATCGTGAGCGGTAGCTGTATATGGCATGGAGTTGTGGTATATAAGTAAACATTTGTGCCAGAGATGGAAATCTGGACTTGGGTGGGTGTGTGTTCCAAGGAAATAACATGTATATATGGTTTTTAGCCTTGGTATATATGTATAATATTTTTGTGAGGGACATATATGGGGGCTTGTGTGGGTGTGTGTCCTGTGGAAATAACTTATATACATGGCATGTAGCTGTGGTATACTTTTGTGCCACAGATGGATATCTAGGCTTTGGTGAGTAAGTGTTGGATTGAAGATTATTTTAGTAATATAGTAGTTGGATATACCAAAAAACCTGCCTACTGTAATTTCCTATGGATATATATATATATATATAGAGAGAGAGAGAGATAGAGATAGAGGGAGAGAGAGAGAGAGAGAGAAAGAATAAGAGATAGAGAGTGTGTGTGTGTGTGGGGGGGGGGGGGGGTGTGTCTTTTCGAACAGTGAACCCCTAAATCTAAACTTAAACGTTTATGTTTAATTTACTCCTATGCCGCCTATCTTTTATTGATATATTGTTACAATCGTGTTTTCATATTTCATGCAATGTGTTTTTATACCTTCTGGTAGTTTGTAACTATCAACGATTGCAGCATTCTTCTACCTTAATGTTAATGTTTAGAAAAAAAATATCTTCCTTCTATACAAATCATCTGGTAATGATTCTTAAAGTATTTAAGTCAAACAGGAAAAAATATACGAGCCTCACTTATCTAGTTAACAAACAGTCGAGTTTGTTAAATATACTTAAGATGGCAAATACAAAGTAGAAGAGCAGTTAACTATACACGCGTCCACGCGCAGTGCTGCAATTTGATATGCACCCACATTGTAACAACGCAAGTAGCTTTACACGTATCGTTGCGCCACGTGTTTAATGATGGTTGGATTCTATTGGAAACTCTTGCATCTCTTTGTAATGACAAAAGAAATATAGAAATAAAAACGTGTGATTTTCTCACATAATCAATCACATGTGACTGCGTTCGACTAATCATTTTAATATGAGAAATTATAAAAAAATTGAAGAGTAAGTCAAATATAAATATGACCAGAAAGCTTTCACCAAAAGAGCTGTAACGTATTATTAAAAAAAAGAAATGGGGGAAACATAACTATCAGTATAATTCTTATGTGAATGATGATTCAAATGCTTTGCAAAGCAAAATTTAATTTCAATTCGTTGTTATGCCAACAATAATGCTTTTGTGATTATGTTAGTTTGATTTGTATTATTGCAACTTTGAATGTAAACCATGCATACTTTAAATCCTCTGATGAGGCAAAGGTAAACAAAATAGTGAGTTGTGTCATTATAGATGCAGAATTAATATAACACCTTTGTTTTATATCCTCCATATTATCTTGCTTATCTTGATCATGCATTTGCAGGTTTTGTTGAAACACACAACACAAATTATCTAATGCTGTATTTTTTCTTCTTGTTTTATGCAACGTCAAATCCGTTTTGAAAAGTACCCTCGGTGTTCAAAATCATAAAAGGAAAGCAAAGTGTTAATACGAAACGAAATAATTATCAAACTAATCAATATTTGATCACAGAAATGTGAAGTATGCCTGGTATTGTAACAAACATCTCAACAACTTTATACCGCAAAGTTATGCAGAGGAATACAATTTATCTATGTAATTATCTGGAATTTGTAAATAAAATAACCGATATCTTGAATACAATGCCTACTGGCACATGGTGTTTTCTGTAGTATACTTATTGGGATTATGACAATTGGGCGGGGGAGGGGGGGGGGGGGGGGGGGCTTTTTGTTAGTGTTGACGAGTATTATTAGAAAATGCCCCCTGAAAAGGATAGCTCTTCAAAATGCCCTCATATTCTAAATATGTCGATTAAGTATTAAAGGTTGTGGACCACAATTTCGTGCGTCATGTTTACGTAGCCCTATGTAAGCCCTCTAAATGTCTTTGTAGCGTTCATGTGGATTACGGAGACAGTTACATACACGATACCCAGAGTAGACCGAGAGACCTAAACAAAAACGCAGGGGTAGGTTTGTAGAAAAACAAAAGATACAGAATGGCAAAAGTATGAAGTAAATAGGACCAATAATCAGATAACTTTCGGTATGAGATCAATAAATCTTTGAAATTTTCAAAAAATACATTTCTGTTATCGAATTGTGTCATATACAGGAATAACTTTCCTTTTTGTCGTGTACGATTATATCAGTATTTTTTAAATATATTTCCACGTTTTATTCGAAATGCCTTCTACCTTGGGGCACTACTCACAGTATAGTATGGATAGCAAATGTTTACATGTCCTTTAAACAGGAAAGCCCCCCCCCCCCCCCAATTGAGTCATTTACCTTGAGAACAATACATTTAAGTAACTTTGTGTGTTTTAAACAAACGTAACAGCTGTACAACACTAAATCACACTGATTTACTGATTCAGTCAATTTTGAAAAGCACATACGTATAGTAATGGGCGCGTTCATGCTTGATTTGGAAGGTAGAATGAGCGATCTGAAACGCTCATCGTAAACGCTCATCGTGATCGCAGTTCCACGGTGTACTGTTCATGCTAACTTCTCTGGCTCTTCAAGGCAATTCTCCCTGTGTGGCCCTAATTGGTCTTCCAGCTGGATTCGCAAACCTTCACTGTGCATGCTACGTAGACCCACTAGAGGTCAGTGCGTTGACCCCATTTAAACGCGTTTACAAATTGTAAACTCATCTTTTTGTGAGTTTACGATCGGCGATCGTGATCGCCGTTTTTCGGTGATTCTACAAAAGTGAGCTAAGACGCAACCGTGTTTTAAACTAAACGCGTAACAGATGCCTGATTCTGGCCAGAAAAAGTAAAGCATGAACACGCCCAATGACAACTATATAGAAGGAAAACAAAATCATGTCCGCTTTCATTCAAAGCATCACCAGTTTTCTTTTCTGAATTTGTTCGCTTTTATTACACTAGTGACGGTTGGATTTCGCGCCAACGAATTCCCTGGCAGTGTTAGAAACAATTGCGGGGGCTTCGCGCCATTTTCGCGTTGGTCATACCGTTCTTTCATGAGGTCGACGGTTGATATCAACAACTATTCTTATTCGGCCGGGGGTGGATGGGGATTTCCCCACGTTTTCCCTCCTTCATCCATTTGCATTATACAAGAAACACTCTCAAAGGGGGTGAATGAACAATTGCCACTGATATCTTTGAATTTTTGTATAGACAGTCGAGAACGCAAATTACGATGAAAGAATACTTTATACTACAACATGCAATGAGAACAGTAATCACGATATTATAATCCGTATTTTCGCTACTTACATTGACCTTGTGATATATTTTGCCATGTTTTTGATGACCTAGATGATACAAATATCTCGTCGTTTGCTCAAGAACATAATTTTCTGAATTACCTTAAATCATTTACTTCTTTCAACAACGCACACATCATAAATGAACAATCCTCACAAATAAATTTAAAAAAAATAAAAAAAACATGGCAAAATATAACGCAAGAAATTCAAGCAAGCCTAAATAATTATTTAAACAAAAATACAAGTTCGCGTGAAAACAGATTTCATACAAAACAATAAATTTGAGTTCTGGTAATGCTATTGTATTGTGTAAGAGACTGTGTGGAAGCTATGACAATTTCTAGTTTGAACGACATTAGTATTGGTATATGCTTTGAGGCTTTAGACTCAACATGATAATATATTGACTCAGTCTTGTTGGTAGTTACATGCATTGTACATATAATTTCTGGTCTATAAACTTTGGTTGTTACTTGTCTTATTTCAAATATGAGGCTATTTGAAGAGCCATCCTTTTATTCAGGGGACTTTTTGTATGCGACACTCTTTTACTCAAACATGAAAAGAATAAACAAAGCTCACAAATAATTTTTACCTGTCGCTGAACCCTACCTTATAAAACTGTAATAAAGAATTACTATAGTAAGAAAGCATTCGAGCATGATTGCCGATCCCTGTAATGAAAGATATTGACGTCATTGATCCTCGGCTTTGGTCCCACGCGAAGGTTGTAAGGGGGGGGGGGGGGGGGGGAAGAGAAGGGAAAAAAGAGGGAAAACCTATGAGGCTTACACAAAAGACATGGACAAAACAACTTTATTGTGGATATCCATAACTAATTTATCAATTATAGGACCAACTCAAAGTTGCCGCCATTTCACCAATGTTGAATTTGTACCCGCCCCCTCTCACCCTCTCTCCCCAACTCCATCTCTCTCTCTCTCTCTCTCTCGCTCTGTTTTTCTCCTTCTCTCTCTCTCGATCCCATTCTATATTTGTTTAATCTCCTTCTATCATATTTGTTTAATCTCCTTCTATCCCTCTCTTCTTCTGTCTCTCTCTTTCACCTCCCCCACACCCCCTCTCCCCCCTCTCTCTCTCTCTCTCTCTTTCTTTTGTGAAATCCTATGTAACTCCAACTAATCCTCATAAACTGTTTCAACAAATGTGTATTAGGCTTAAAGTCCCTCTAAATCTGCAAAGATTTTCAAAATAAGCCCCACACAATTTGTTTAAAGTCTAATATTAATGAAAGAATACACAATTTAGGTTTTCTGCGTTCAACCGATTTTTTTTTTTTTAAATCAATATATGTCTTCAAACACACTTGTATGGGGAAATCTTTGTAGAAGTGTGTCTTAAATGACATCTTATTTCACACTATGATTCAATACAAGCGAAATGTTGCCATTAATTCTTTGGCGAATTTGGGGCTCCCATGACTTTACAGAGGTTTTAAAACATGAGTAGGGAGAACTGTAGATGGACTGATTTCTACAGCAAACCTTTAACAAGTCTTTCAAAGACTTCTTGCGATCAACATATTATATTTGTTTTTCTCCTATAATGTTGCAGCATGAACGAAATCCCCGTAGCCCTCAGCGACAGATTTCATTTATAAGAAGTCGATCATGCGCTAATTAATATAATGGTTTCGTTCGTTGCCCTGGGACTGTCACAAACTAACACTCTGCCAATCAGTGCACAAGCGACGGCGCTCCGTGAATTGATTTAATAGCTTGTAATATTGGAAGGGCAATCATTTATAAACATACGGACTACAAGCAATTTACTTATCGTTGAAGAATGCAATAATTCTACTTTGAATACCTTCATATAGGTAAAATCCTGTACTCCATTCTCTGTAGGAAAGCTTTCACAAACAGGATCTACGATCGTATGAGCAGGTAATATAAAAACTATTCAAATTTGATAAAGATAAATTATTGTGTTATGAATGATGATGATATATTTTTTTAATTATTCATAAATGAATTCCTCGTCATAGAAAACTCTTGAAAAGTCATATTATCCATATTTTCAGGCTTCCTGGATTGAGATTAGCAACATTATCACATATTGCACATTATGCTAATTAGATGATTATGCTAATATGACGATTACAAAAGTTGCCCAACGTTGCCAAGCTGGCAACCAAGCTGAATTTACTTCAATACCCATCTAGAACACAAATCATCAAAAGACCTTGTACTTCTACAGGACTATATTGAGGCGTTTCACAAACATTTTTTAATCCGTTCATTTGTTTTCATTATGAAAATGTGAATCGCGCCTACACGTGCATGTATACACGTGGTACGCGCGCACGCACGTTCTTCTGCAAGCAGAGGTGACTGTGTGTGCGAACGGGTGGAAGATGCTTCTTTCATTTCTACGTCCAAATTTGTACTCAGTTTCAAACTAAGGTAAATGCAAAATTGAATGGAAATTACCGATATTGGCTAACTGAAATTTTGGTTCTTTGCTTTCTGTTTCATCACTGGCTTTCAATCCAATGTCGCATGTATTATCTACCTCGTTTTTCTTCTTTTTTGAGGGGTTATCGTGCGCTGCCTGTACCGGGGACTTGGCCGAACAGGTTTAGCTGGAAGATGTGAATCGCTATTGCACGTTCCGTGACATCAATGCTTTCCCATTATTGTTGCCTAAAACTCAGCGATTTTAAAGATCAAATGTATGAAGAACAAAATCACATCTCAAAGATATTTATTATTCAAGTTTGAAACTACCCCATTTTTCTTCTCTCTCTTTCTCGAAGGCTGCTATGCACCGCGAGTTCTTTGTTTGACCGACCTTCAGAATACTAAATGCGATTTAAAGGTCTGTTAATATACATTACGAAACTAGCCTATTACGTTGATGTTATTTACCACCACGTTTACCAATAATGTAAATATTTTGATAAACTGCATTGTTTATTTGACAGTGTCTGATGGTTTGTCATAAACATGGCATCTTCTGCTTCGAGGAAATTGACTGACATTTCAGAAATACTTCCCGTTGACTCTTCAGCTGCTAAAGCAAAACGTATCGTCGAGTTCAGTGCCAAGGTCAACATATGTCTAACTCTTGTCAGAGCCAGGATCAAACACATCCAGGATTGTGAAGGTTTCCCATGCACCTCGTGTCTTAGAAGTATGATCGATATCACGACAGTTTCACGTGACACCAAAATTGATGGGAGCGCTATACCGGATGGTTTGGGCATCGACACAGACTACTGCAAAATGTTTGCTTATACGTGGGAAAAGAGAGATATATTACAAAAGATTGAAGACGCTGATCAACAAGAACTATCACATCAGACCACCCAAATGTTTACATTTTATAACGCACTGCTTACTTCCGCCTTTAACTTTACAGATAAATCTGATTACTTCTGTTCACAAATGGACGAAGATGGGTGCCTGTCTTTGATTGTCGATTGGTTTTTACACCTCGTGGAGAGTAATAAGGCGATGAACAAATGGGTAGATGACATGATTTTTGATGCAATGAACATATTGGACAATGCTTGCAGCAGAGTGCGGTCACTGGCCCCGAATCACCACCGGGCCGTGCCTGCTTTGCAAATGTTTAGCGAGTCGGAAGAGAGCTTGACACAGACAATAGCATTCATGACGTTGGCAAAGCTGGTGAAGAAAGAAGAGGCCGACAAGCTTTCAATCAACTACACCTGTATCGTATCACTACTTTCGCTGTTGAAGAAATGTCTCTCCAATCCTGATCATAAGGCAGAGACAAGCCGATAAACATCCAAGAAGAACTGTCCGCAAGCGATTGTTTTTAATGCAGAGGAGTTAGTTCAATCAGTAAATGGCCTGGCAATCAACGACAACAACAAACGGCTCATAGTAGAAAAGGGAGGCATTCCTATTCTTGCTAAATTGCTCGAACGAGATTGTTCAGTGGAGGAGAAGACTTCTGCCGCTAACGGGATCTGGAGACTAGCATTTCTCAAGGAAAACAAAGAAAAACTGCGGGAAGAACAGGGTATTATCTACAGTAAGTAAACATTTTTTTTAATTTTTTTATACAATCATGATACCTTAGGAGTTTAATATTGATACATTAATATGCAAACCATATGTTGTTTCACCATTAACGCACGAGCTGCCCTCATAACGATAACTGAATTCGGATGATTATGATGGATTTAGCTTTGTCTTAAGCTGTAATCATAAGCGTAATAATTCCGGGGGAGGGGGTAACCAACATGAAAAGCTATTTCAAAGTCAACATTGGCATTGGCTCGAATAAAACGTACAGGGCGCTATTTTTGTTTTTAAACGGCTGGTTTAAAATTATCGAGTATTTGTGGTGCTCCACAAATATTAGAAATGGTTATATTTATTTGATCAAACAAAGATGATTTTGTCATTAAAATGGTATGTTCTTTATAATTTGATACTAGGTTTTGTATTATCTCTAAAACAATTAGTTTGCGTATCGCCCTCTACAACAAAACTCAAATATCCCTTTAATGCTATACTGGCTATAAAAGGACGCTACCATTTGTTCTTGTATTACCCCAAAAAGATCTGACGGAGAATTCCCATGGTAAAAACGAAAAAGTCCGCAATGCCTGTATGGGCGCTCTCTTCGAGATCTACGAATCCCGACTTCCCGAAGGCCTGACGCATAGGAAAATAAATCTCAAGATACCGCAGAGGGCGCCGTCGGACAGTGCGAAGTCTAGTGGACACATCATGCTCAGCTACAAATGGGAACACCCGTCAAAAACTGTAATGCGAGAGTTCAAGAAACAGCTGCGCAAAAGAGGCTACAACGTGTGGATGGACGAAGACCACATGAGTAAGTTTATCTGCTAACACCTCTTGTTAGGAAGAATATGACAATTTTCACACATGACGTAAATTTGGAAGTCTTATTATTTTAATGCATGTCTGGTTTCCGTCTCTCTTTCAAAATTACAACAAATAATCTAAGCTGGTGAAATCTGAAGGTGGCTCGACGACCAGGTAATTACATTAAAATTCATTTGAATAATATTTGCTTTTTTCAGCGTATCTTTTGTACCACAATGGCTGCTGATAATTGCATTATAATTCAGATTTTGTTTCCCAAAAACACTAAAGCTTGATTATTCATGATTCTTCTTCTTTCTTTTTCTTTGACCTCTTTTCTTCTTCCTCTTGCCCCTTCTTTCTCTTCTTTCCTTTCTTCTTCTGTATCCTCTTTTCTTATTCTGCTTCCTTTTTGCCCCTCCTTCTTCTCTTTTGTTTCTTCTTCTATCTTACCTCTTTCTTGTCTCAGTGGGTGATAAAATTGATGCCATGGCAGAAGCCGTAGAGAATGCTGATATGATCATAGCTTGTATCACACGTGGTTACCAAGATAGTCAAGACTGCCGTACAGGTGAGCCAAGATTTACCTCTTCTTCTGATAGACGCCAGTTGACTTAAAGGGAGAAGGTCGTTAATTTCCATTTACACATGGTCAAACTTCGATGGCACAATAAGGAGAAATTACCATTGGGTGTACAACTCTGCAAACAGCATACCTGTGGTTCAATCAAGGAATACCCTCTAGTGTCTCGGATAATCTTCGAAGATAATGACGCGGAATGCAAAGCACTAGACGAGGCCCGTTGGTCATAAACCTGAAGCTAATCCTACAGCGTGTCCACACACAAAACAATTTATTCCGAAACTCTATAACGAAATATCGTATAAAGAATCATCGTATACATTGTGGGGTGCCCACACACAATAACCGTCGTATAAAGAATTATCGTATACATTCCAGGGTGCCCACACACACAAGAAAGTAATTTCGAAACTCTACAGCGAAACGTCGTATAGTTGCGCAGTTTGCTACTGCGGTCATGAAATGGAAGAGGTCAGATCTCCTTTCGCGTGAGGTCACGTTAAGCCCCGCCCAGTTATACAGTTCTAATTCGACTAGTTATACTACTTACGTCCACACACAACATATTCCGTGATTAGGTGTGATTAGTTATTGAGTTCTAGTTCGAAACGATGCCCAAACCCGCGTTTCGTTATACGACGTATCGTTAGTAAGCGTCCACACACACAATTTCATCGTATAACTATCCCGAAACGGTATAACTCATCACCCCTAATCACGGAAAATGTTGTGTGTGGACAGGGGGAAAGTGATTGGCAACATTATTTTTGTATTGGGTGAGCACCCAAAGCGTGTCAAATCACGCATGAGAGCTATCAATACTATGCGTCTTTAACCTATCATTTGCCATAGTGCCCATTGAGTTCTGGTTATGTGAATTCATTGTGAAAGAGCCATGTAAAACCAAGTGTGAAAGTTTGATCCTTCATAACATATTTATTATAGGTGTAGAGTGTTTAGTTTGAAAATCATCAAAACGAGTGAAGCGAGGATACAGACAATCAAATGCAAAGGACACATAACTGAATAGATTGGAATAAACACTAATATGGCATGAAATCTTGGTCCATATTTTGAAGCTAAATCTTACCATATTGCGAATGTGCAATCACCCAAAAAAATCTTTCACCAAATGTTTATTTTACTTTTGAACCACAACCCGACATTCTCTTTGTAATCGAATTTTCAAATTGATACTTTTATGCCATGTTTTCAGAAGCGACCTATGCTTACGAATGCAAGAAGAAGATTATCCCTGTGAAGGTGAGTAAGGACTTCAAAGCTTCTGGTTGGCTAGGCGGTATAACGGCAGGGAAGATAAACTACATCGTTCAGCAACCAGAGATGGTCTCTGAGGTACTCCCCAGTATCATCGAAAAAGAGTTCGCAATGCAGAAAGAACTGGTCCAGAACGTGAACGTAGCTTCCGGTATGTCATTAACACTGTAAAGGGAGATATATATATATATATATATATATATATATGTGTATATATATATAAATATTCAGTTGCTTGATATTTAAAATGAATACACACTGAGGTAATATAAAATGATGGAAATATACATGATGTTCACTGTGCAAACCATCGGCACTATGCCATGATCCAAGTGACAATGCAAGTAGCTCTATCATTTGTGTCGATACCTGTTTTGTTATTTCTGATATGTCTATTTTTGATGAAGGTGACCCGAAGATTTTTTTCTTCTTCATACAATTTTGATACGTTTTTGTACTCATGTCATTGTTTGGAAATTGTATGACTAGCTCTAAATTCTCGAAGAATTTCAATCATTATTTATTTCAGTTCAAAAAGCTTATCTTATGGATTCTCTGATGGCAAACTCTCGATAGGCCTATTCTTTTTTAAATGTTGGTAACATATTTTTTTGAATATTTTTTTTTTCAGGTTGTAAAACTCCTTGACATATTAGAAGTAGCATCATTCGTGGTATCCCTATTAAGCGTCGTTTTGGTGACCGGTTACCAATTCATCACTATCCGGGTAGACCCTTTCGGCGCCCTCAATATCATAACGACACCGCGCTTGATTGCGACCTGCGTAGGGACGTGGGCGTTATCGCTTTCCGTTTCTTTGACCATCATCGAAGCCCGCTCGTACCACATCTATATCTTTCTTCTGTGTATGGCCCTGACCACCACCATCATCACCGGTCTCTGTTACGTCTTCATCTACCGCTCGGTTGCCTTGGTACCTTGCGACGGCAACATCACCCGGGAACGGAAGGAGGAGAATCAGAGAGTGCTCCGTACGTTTGGACTTATCTTCGGGACCACTGTCCTTTGCTGGATCTGTCCGTGGGTGAACTGGGCCTCTCTTAGTTTTGGCGTCAGAAACAGGTGTCTTTTTTATGCTGGGGATATAATGATTAGCGTTAATTGGATTGCAAACTCTATCATCTACTGGTGGCGGCTCAAGGAGTTTCGAGCGATGTTCGCGTTCTGTATGAGGAGTAGACGGACTGAGGATGTACAGATGATTCGCGGGAACTGATATCTCGTAGAGCGAGGACTGATCTTGATTGATATCCAAGGGGAGTATCGTCAGCGGCGTAGCTACAGATTGGGAGGGGCATGGGTCACGTGCAATCCTGGATCCGCCACAGGAAACGATTATGTAATGGTCATTTGGAAGTAACCAGGGGAATCGCCCCGTTTCCGTGATGGTCTTGACAGGAACAATGCCTTCAGTAGAAGATTCACTGTAAAAACGAAGACCCTATCCATATCATCATTCAAACAGATGACGGTTTCATACATGGTCACTTGCATTGTAATGTCTTCAGTAACGATAATCGTGATTATACTGTAATAACCAAGCGCGTACGCAGGGGGTGTTTTGGGGGTTAAATCCCCCCTCAAAATAAAATATGGGCCGGCGCGAATTTCTAATTTCTGGGAGCAAAAAGAAAGAAAAAAATAGTGTTCAATACAATTTGTTTTGCCCAGTAGTCCAGGCTAGGCCCCATAGGAAAGGACCCGAACCTTGCTTTTTTATATATACAATGTTTTTTGATGGTTTCTTGTCAATTTGAGGGTGCTGATTCCAAATCCGATGAGTGCCAGACGCGAAACCTTGAGCATTTCTCGTAAACGGCGAAAATTCAAAATGGCCGCCAAAATAGCCGCCAAATCATGAAAACGCTTATTCTTTGGCCATTTAACAGGTTATTTTATGTTTTCTAGTCAATTTGAGGGTGCTGAATCCAAATCCGATGATTGCCAGACGCGAAACCTTCAGCATTTCTCGTAAACGGCGAAAATTCAAAATGGCCGCCAAAATGGCCGCCAAATCATGAAAAGGCTTATTCTTTGCAAATGTTTGGCCATTTAACAGGTTATTATATGTTTTCTTGTCAATATGAGGGTGCTGAATCCAAATCCGATGAGTGCCAGGTGCGAAACCTTGAGCATTTCTCGTAAACGGCGAAAATTCAAAATGGCCGCCATAATGGCCGCCAAATCATGAAAAGGCTTATTCTTTGCAAATTTTTGGGCATTTAACAGGTTATTATATGTTTTCTTGTCAATATCCAATGAGTGCCAGACGCGAAACCTTGAGAATTTCTTGTAAAATGCGAAAATTCAAAATGGCCGCCCATTTATGAAATCATTGATTCGATGGTCATTTATCAAGTTATTTGATGCGTTGTTTGGGTCAATTCGAGTATGCTGATTCCGAATCCGATGAGTGCCACACGTGAAACCTTGAGCATTTTTCACAAAATGCGAAAATTCAATTTGGCCGCTTTGCTGGAGTTCCAAAACTTCTGTCTGATGGGAAGAGATTCCCACAGAATTTCAGGGTGCTTCGATTTGTCATTGAGGAAATATTGAGTACTGGAAGACCACCACTTCACTGACTTCGACGAGTTGATTGAAATAGCCAGCAGGCAAGGCAGTCAAACTACTAAATTATGGATGAACTGTCTTGTAACGCCCATGATCATCTGTAGGGATTTTTTAGAGCTGGAACATCTACACTGGAAAGGTGACTGGTCTCTCCATCTGCAAGCTGTCAAGGAAATATTGCTCTATTTCTTCGCTTCAGGGCATACGAATTATGCACGCTATGGGCTCTGTTATCTGCTTCCCATGCAAAGTCTAGCTGCCACCAGCATTACTCAAGCAGTTCTCAGATAGAGAACATGTGATGCACCATCTGGTCCGATATGTACATTGAAACGGCGTACATGCGCTATGGCTTTGAATGACTCTACCCTTGCTCTCTGGGTTTTGTCTCTCAGCCTCTTTGGACAACTATAGAATGACTTGGAAGCCATAGGGGAAGATCATAAAGTTGTCACTTGTCACAAAGAAGAGAGTACATGTACGTCTCAACAGAATCAAATCAGATGTGGCTGACAGAAAGAGAATTCGCGAGGCGCTATCGACTTGTTTAAATGCATTTAACAGTGAGAAGCATCCTCCTTCAAGCCTGGTGAACATTCTGATATAATGTCGTCAAGAGGTGAGATATCTACAGTTGCCAATACAGGGATGATCTACGGCCAAGTAATCGAGATCATGGCTACATCAAGGGAAGCGATTTTAACCAAAACCTTCTTCTATTATGAATTGGCTCCCTATCCACCCACACTGTTCGACAAGAATGGTGATACACGTTCCACAAGTAAGTCTGTCTTGAATTCAAGGAGCAAAGTTGAGTGTAGTCAACGAAATGCACAGCTGCCAGATGTTATCAGGCTTGATGGATGTGCTCTTCTTTAGATTGTTCCGTGTCCTGCTTCTCCTGCAAAGGTGTGTACTTTTGTAGATGTTGCTGTAGCAACATTCATGAAATATGCAGACAGATGACCAGTTATTCATGTGGTTTTAGACAGATAGTACGAGAGCAGCATCAAGTCCGTTTTTTACGAACAGCATGTGCAAAAGGTTGCAGCCGTGTATAATAGCTGAAGAGTGAGTATCCTCTGCCAAAACAGAACGTCATCCTAAATGTTTCTGCAAACAAGCAACAAGTCATCAAGGTGATCGTAGATCAGTTGTGTTCCATGCAAGCACAAGAGGGCAAAGGATTGATCGTAACTGGACCCGATCCGCATCCAATAATTATTGTTGTTGGGGCACTTGAAGAAGAAGCAGATGTAATAATGGCCTACCACGTGATAAAGGAGGCTGAGAATGGTCACTCACCTATCAAAGTTGTGTGCGATGACACAGATTTTCTGTTCATTCTGGCACACCATCTACATCTCCAAACTAATGGCATACCACACACAACAAAGGTGGTAATGGAATCAACATCTCACACTTGAGCAGTCATAGATATCAATGAGGTTATCAAGAAACGCAAGAAAATCATGCCCAATCTACTTTGAGCCCATACATTAGGTATAAGTGACACCGTTTCCTGTTTAATACAGAGTAGAAAAGGCTTCTGTACTGAAGAATTTGGAGCCATAGCTATCCTGATTCACTATACTCCTTGGGAATACTAAAACCCTTCTCGATGAAGTATTAGAATCCTGCTTGACATACGGGGCATCCATGTAAGGAGAAGAACCAAATGATTCTCTTGACACAATGCGAAGGATCATTTTCGCAAGTAAGGCTAGTGGCAAGCGCCTAGCCCCTCTCAAATTGATGAGTCTTCCACCAACTATGGCCGCTTTTCGGCCAGATTACCAGCGTGCCTATTATCAAGTGACGTTGTGTGTGGCTGCTGGCAAGCCAGTACCTCCAGCCCTATACCAGCCTAGACCCATTGAAGAATGGATGGAGGAAGAAGTCTTCTACGATTCAACCTGTATATTTTGAAAATGATCAGCCAGTCGCACCGGAATAGTCCTCAACATTAAGTGTGGGTGTAGGAGCGACTGCAGAACAGCCCAGTGCAGCTGCAAGAAATCTTTACTGGCATGCTCGGAATTCTGCCGCTGTATAAAGGGCGATGTCCATTGCCAAAATCCAATGAATAAGACATCAGAAGAGAGTGACAGTGACAGTGACAGTGACATTAGCGGTTGTGAAGACTTGTGTGATTTAAAATTGTTCGGCGCTGTTATTAAAGAGGTGTTAAGACTTAAAACTTAAAAGACTTCAATAATGGTAAATGATTGTCTATAATGGACAAGGATATGGTTTACAATGAATATCTGTATATTCATGTTTTCATTATTTTATTCATATAAAACCTTCCCATTACACAAAGTATACTTTGTTGTTTTCTAGCTAGCCTGTTGGGTTCGCTGTAACGGTATCCACTGCAAAAATGCAGGTGTTAGAGCAACACAACTTATATATATGTATCGGACCACGCGGATAGATACAATTTGCTGTTATTATCACTCGCGATTCCAGTATACTGTAGTTGAAGCGCTGGATTTCTGTCTTTAGCTAAATCAAAATTGTTCACCCTTGAATAATAAACATCCGATGCTCACAATGGTAAAGCTACCCATATTAAGACTAACATTGGGAATCAATAGCATTGCATCTAAACTTGTGTGAGTAACATCTAGATAAAGCACACACTCAGTATAACATTTATATGCATTATACAGTTGGCGTACATCATTGTACATGTTGGGGTTTTTCAGCCATTTTCATTATAATTGGACAGGAGAAAATCAAGCTAATAAAGGAAAGGTTTATTTGTTTGCAGCTAAATGAGCTTACGGTGAACAATTTGTTCAATATGATAAGACTTAAAAAACTGTGTAATAATAAGTGGTTGTAGTGAGATTCACATCTGGCAATAATCGGTTTTGGAATCAGGTCCCTCAATTTGCCCCAAAACATCAAGCAACCTGATAAATGTCCTTAGAATAAACGTTTTCATGATTTGGCGGCCATTTTGAATTTTCGTTATTTTGCGTAAATGCTCAAGGTTAGGGGAAATGGCACTCATCGGATT